>OZ010648.1:22680513-22748013 GCA_963932195.1 Empis livida
TTATAGCTTGGAAACTAATCTTTATATATATGTATATATGAAATTAATTTATATATATATATATTATAAATTATAATATATATAGTGGTTTAATAGCGGCACAATGATTTAAGTTTTTTACACCACAATTTTACCGCGTGTTTTTATTTTACAGGTTAATTTGAATTTTTCGGCACTAATTGTGGTACTTTTTAAACGTTCGGGGTCACAGTTGTGGGGATGGCGCGCGTGTTAATTTGTACCAACCTCACTTGTCTTTATTTTGTCCTGAAGGATCTTATTTTTCGTTATATAAAAAAAACTATTTAATTGGTTGAATTAAAATATAAACTATTATTTATTTAACTTATTTCTTAATGTTATTTATCCAACTTATAATTTTATTTATTATATTTAATATTTAAGTTCATTGTTCCAAATCTTTTATTTTATTTAACACAATTAATTTATTTTATATTTAATACTTATTTAATTTAAAAAACTATATTTAATAGTTGTAATTTATTATTTTGACTTGTAATTTTGACTTGTAATTTATTTATTTTTTTTTTACCGCACAATTAAATTTATTTCTGACTTGATCGATCTGAACACTCTCGTTGCTGACTATCTAATAAAAATCTTATCATCTCTTCATTTGCATTTATTATAATTGCAGCAAATAAAAAATGATATGATTGGGTGGTATGATCGCATCATCCGATTATAAACAAAACAAATAGTTACCGGTACAATAATAATTTTTGTTGTTCAAGAGAATAATTATAAATTAATAAAAATTATTAATTACTGTTGTACCGGGTCACTACACAGCACAGCACAGCACAGCACAGCACAGCACAGCACAGCACAGCACAGCACAGCACAGCACAGCACAGCACAGCACAGCACAGCACAGCACAGCACAGCACAGCACAGCACAGCACAGCACAGCACAGCACAGCACAGCACAGCACAGCACAGCACAGCACAGCACAGCACAGCACAGCACAGCACAGCACAGCACAGCACAGCACAGCACAGCACAGCACAGCACAGCACAGCACAGCACAGCACAGCACAGCACAGCACAGCACAGCACAGCACAGCACAGCACAGCACAGCACAGCACAGCACAGCACAGCACAGCACAGCACAGCACAGCACAGCACAGCACAGCACAGCACAGCACAGCACAGCACAGCACAGCACAGCACAGCACAGCACAGCACAGCACAGCACAGCACAGCACAGCACAGCACAGCACAGCACAGCACAGCACAGCACAGCACAGCACAGCACAGCACAGCACAGCACAGCACAGCACAGCACAGCACAGCACAGCACAGCACAGCACAGCACAGCACAGCACAGCACAGCACAGCACAGCACAGCACAGCACAGCACAGCACAGCACAGCACAGCACAGCACAGCACAGCACAGCACAGCACAGCACAGCACAGCACAGCACAGCACAGCACAGCACAGCACAGCACAGCACAGCACAGCACAGCACAGCACAGCACAGCACAGCACAGCACAGCACAGCACAGCACAGCACAGCACAGCACAGCACAGCACAGCACAGCACAGCACAGCACAGCACAGCACAGCACAGCACAGCACAGCACAGCACAGCACAGCACAGCACAGCACAGCACAGCACAGCACAGCACAGCACAGCACAGCACAGCACAGCACAGCCAGCACAGCACAGCACAGCACAGCACAGCACAGCACAGCACAGCACAGCACAGCACAGCACAGCACAGCACAGCACAGCACAGCACAGCACAGCACAGCACAGCACAGCACAGCACAGCACAGCACAGCACAGCACAGCACAGCACAGCACAGCACAGCACAGCACAGCACAGCACAGCACAGCACAGCACAGCACAGCACAGCACAGCACAGCACAGCACAGCACAGCACAGCACAGCACAGCACAGCACAGCACAGCACAGCACAGCACAGCACAGCACAGCACAGCACAGCACAGCACAGCACAGCACAGCACAGCACAGCACAGCACAGCACAGCACAGCACAGCACAGCACAGCACAGCAGAGCACAGCACAGCAGAGCACAGCACAGCAGAGCACAGCACAGCACAGCAGAGCACAGCACAGCAGAGCACAGCACAGCACAGCACAGCACAGCACAGCACAGCACAGCACAGCACAGCACAGCACAGCACAGCACAGCACAGCACAGCACAGCACAGCACAGCACAGCACAGCACAGCACAGCACAGCACAGCACAGCACAGCACAGCACAGCACAGCACAGCACAGCACAGCACAGCACAGCACAGCACAGCACAGCACAGCACAGCACAGCACAGCACAGCACAGCACAGCACAGCACAGCACAGCACAGCACAGCACAGCACAGCACAGCACAGCACAGCACAGCACAGCACAGCACAGCACAGCACAGCACAGCACAGCACAGCACAGCACAGCACAGCACAGCACAGCACAGCACAGCACAGCACAGCACAGCACAGCACAGCACAGCACAGCACAGCACAGCACAGCACAGCACAGCACAGCACAACACAGCACAGCACAGCACAGCACAGCACAGCACAGCACAGCACAGCACAGCACAGCACAGCACAGCACAGCACAGCACAGCACAGCACAGCACAGCACAGCACAGCACAGCACAGCACAGCACAGCACAGCACAGCACAGCACAGCACAGCACAGCACAGCACAGCACAGCACAGCACAGCACAGCACAGCACAGCACAGCACAGCACAGCACAGCACAGCACAGCACAGCACAGCACAGCACAGCACAGCACAGCACAGCACAGCACAGCACACAGCACAGCACAGCACAGCACAGCACAGCACAGCACAGCACAGCACAGCACAGCACAGCACAGCACAGCACAGCACAGCACAGCACAGCACAGCACAGCACAGCACAGCACAGCACAGCACAGCACAGCACAGCACAGCACAGCACAGCACAGCACAGCACAGCACAGCACAGCACAGCACAGCACAGCACAGCACAGCACAGCACAGCACAGCACAGCACAGCACAGCACAGCACAGCACAGCACAGCACAGCACAGCACAGCCACAGCACAGCACAGCACAGCACAGCACAGCACAGCACAGCACAGCACAGCACAGCACAGCACAGCACAGCACAGCACAGCACAGCACAGCACAGCACAGCACAGCACAGCACAGCACAGCACAGCACAGCACAGCACAGCACAGCACAGCACAGCACAGCACAGCAGCACAGCACAGCACAGCACAGCACAGCACAGCACAGCACAGCACAGCACAGCACAGCACAGCACAGCACAGCACAGCACAGCACAGCACAGCACAGCACAGCACAGCACAGCACAGCACAGCACAGCACAGCACAGCACAGCACAGCACAGCACAGCACAGCACAGCACAGCACAGCACAGCACAGCACAGCACAGCACAGCACAGCACAGCACAGCACAGCACAGCACAGCACAGCACAGCACAGCACAGCACAGCACAGCACAGCACAGCACAGCACAGCACAGCACAGCACAGCACAGCACAGCACAGCACAGCACAGCACAGCACAGCACAGCACAGCACAGCACACCAGCACAGCACAGCACAGCACAGCACAGCACAGCACAGCACAGCACAGCACAGCACAGCACAGCACAGCACAGCACAGCACAGCACAGCACAGCACAGCACAGCACAGCACAGCACAGCACAGCACAGCACAGCACAGCACAGCACAGCACAGCACAGCACAGCACAGCACAGCACAGCACAGCACAGCACAGCACAGCACAGCACAGCACAGCACAGCACAGCACAGCACAGCACAGCACAGCACAGCACAGCACAGCACAGCACAGCACAGCACAGCACAGCACAGCACAGCACAGCACAGCACAGCACAGCACAGCACAGCACAGCACAGCACAGCACAGCACAGCACAGCACAGCACAGCACAGCACAGCACAGCACAGCACAGCACAGCACAGCACAGCACAGCACAGCACAGCACAGCACAGCACAGCACAGCACAGCACAGCACAGCACAGCACAGCACAGCACAGCACAGCACAGCACAGCACAGCACAGCACAGCACAGCACAGCACAGCACAGCACAGCACAGCACAGCACAGCACAGCACAGCACAGCACAGCACAGCACAGCACATCACAGCACAGCACAGCACAGCACAGCACAGCACAGCACAGCACAGCACAGCACAGCACAGCACAGCACAGCACAGCACAGCACAGCACAGCACAGCACAGCACAGCACAGCACAGCACAGCACAGCACAGCACAGCACAGCACAGCACAGCACAGCACAGCACAGCACAGCACAGCACAGCACAGCACAGCACAGCACAGCACAGCACAGCACAGCACAGCACAGCACAGCACAGCACAGCACAGCACAGCACAGCACAGCACAGCACAGCACAGCACAGCACAGCACAGCACAGCACAGCACAGCACAGCACAGCACAGCACAGCACAGCACAGCACAGCACAGCACAGCACAGCACAGCACAGCACAGCACAGCACAGCACAGCACAACACAACACAACACAACACAACACAACACAACACAACACAACACAACACAACACAACACAACACAACACAACACAACACAACACAACACAACACAACACAACACAACACAACACAACACAGCACAGCACAGCACAGCACAGCACAGCGCAGCACAGCACAACACAACACAACACAACACAACACAACACAACACAACACAACACAACACAACACAACACAACACAACACAACACAACACAACACAACACAACACAACACAACACAACACAACACAACACAACACAACACAACACAACACAACACAACACAACACAACACAACACAACACAACACAACACAGCACAGCACAGCACAGCACAGCACAGCACAGCACAGCACAGCACAGCACATCACAGCACAGCACAGCACAGCACAGCACAGCACAGCACAGCACAGCACAGCACAGCACAGCACAGCACAGCACAGCACAACACAACACAACACAACACAACACAACACAACACAACACAACACAACACAACACAACACAACACAACACAACACAACACAACACAACACAACACAACACAACACAACACAGCACAGCACAGCACAGCACAGCACAGCACAGCACAGCACAGCACAGCACAGCACAGCACAGCACAGCACAGCACAGCACAGCACAGCACAGCACAGCACAGTACAGTACAGTACAGTACAGTACAGTACAGTACAGCACAGCACAGCACAGCACAACACAACACAACACAACAAACACAACACAACACAACACAACACAACACAACACAACACAACACAACACAACACAACACAACACAACACAACACAACACAACACAACACAACACAACACAACACAACACAACACAACACAACACAACACAACACAACACAACACAACACAACACAACACAACACAACACAACACAACACAACACAACACAACACAACACAACACAACACAACACAACACAACACAACACAACACAACACAACACAACACAACACAACACAACACAACACAACACAACACAACACAACACAACACAACACAACACAACACAACACAACACAACACAACACAACACAACACAACACAACACAACACAACACAACACAACACAACACAACACAACACAACACAACACAACACAACACAACACAACACAACACAACACAACACAACACAACACAACACAACACAACACAACACAACACAACACAACACAACACAACACAACACAACACAACACAACACAACACAACACAACACAACACAACACAACACAACACAACACAACACAACACAACACAACACAACACAACACAACACAACACAACACAACACAAACACAACACAACACAACACAACACAACACAACACAACACAACACAACACAACACAACACAACACAACACAACACAACACAACACAACACAACACAACACAACACAACACAACACAACACAACACAACACAACACAACACAACACAACACAACACAACACAACACAACACAACACAACACAACACAACACACACAACACAACACAACACAACACAACACAACACAACACAACACAACACAACACAACACAACACAACACAACACAACACAACACAACACAACACAACACAACACAACACAACACAACACAACACAACACAACACAACACAACACAACACAACACAACACAACACAACACAACACAACACAACACAACACAACACAACACAACACAACACAAACAACACAACACAACACAACACAACACAACACAACACAGCACAACACAACACAACACAACACAACACAACACAACACAACACAACACAACACAACACAACACAACACACACAACACAACACAACACAACACAACACAACACAACACAACACAACACAACACAACACAACACAACACAACACAACACAACACAACACAACACAACACAACACAACACAACACAACACAACACAACGCAACGCAACGCAACACAACACAACACAACACAACACAACACAACACAACACAACACAACACAACACAACACAACACAACACAACACAACACAACACAACACAACACAACACAACACAACACAACACAACACAACACAACACAACACAACACAACACAACACAACACAACACAACACAACACAACACAACACAACACAACACAACACAACACAACACAACACAACACAACACAACACAACACAACACAACACAACACAACACTACACAACACAACACAACACAACACAACACAACACAACACAACACAACACAACACAACACAACACAACACAACACAACACAACACAACACAACACAACACAACACAACTCAACACAACACAACACAACACAACACAACACAACACAACACAACACAACACAACACAACACAACACAACACAACACAACACAACACAACACAACACAACACAACACAACACAACACAACACAACACAACACAACACAACACAACACAACACAGCACAACACAACACAACACAACACAACACAACACAACACAACACAACACAACACAACACAACACAACACAACACAACACAACACAACACAACACAACACAACACAACACAACACAACACAACACAACACAACACAACACAACACAACACAACACAACACAACACAACACAACACAACACAACACAACACAAACACAACACAAACACAACACAACACAACACAACACAACACAACACAAACACAAACACAAACACAAACACAAACACAAACACAAACACAAACACAAACACAAACACAAACACAAACACAAACACAAACACAAACTCAAACACAAACACAAACACAAACACAAACACAAACACAAACACAAACACAAACACAAACACAAACACAAACACAAACACAAACACAAACACAAACACAAACACAAACACAAACACAAACACAAACACAAACACAAACACAAACACAAACACAAACACTTTTTATCGAGCAGTCATCAGAGAAAGTTTATTTCAAAATTCGAAAATTTAGATAAAGTTTAGATAATAAAATTTACACGGTTAAAAATAATAAATACAAATAAAATCAGTTAGTGCTTATGAACTTGAAATAATTAATATAGAACGCATAACGAATAAATATCATTAAGTTAATTAAACTGTAAATAAATTATCATTGAATTAAATAAATAATTAAATTAGAAATAAGTTAATAGAAATTGGTTTAATAAATTAGTTAAAATTATTAACAGTGTTTCATTAATAAACAGTGTCTGTTTAATATAAGAGTTGGTGGTTTAAATAATTGTTAACAAACAACCAACAATTGGTGACCCCGCACAAGAACACGTGGTTGTAATATACAAAAATCTATTCGTGAAATTACTATATATATGTAGAACTATTGGTGGAACTGTACCTAGTTTACATTAATTGTTTTGTTAAATAAAAACTCTTTGTCTATATATTTTTATATATTATTTATTTAACAATTTCTGTATTAATTTATTTTATCACTAATTTATTTTTAATGTTTTTATTCTATATTAAAGTATTTATTTTTTAAACTATTTATGAAATATTAATTTATTTGACAATATTTAGTTAATGCACCACAAAAATAATTTTATTTTATTATTTAATTTAATCGACTTAAAAATGTTTTCCGCAATTTTTGAGATCTGTTAATCAACTGATAAATATTTTTGTAATCTCCCTTCTAATATACAAAATTGATCAATTCAATTTTTAATAATAGAAATGTTAATATAATTTAATATTAATATAATTAATCATTCGATTATTAATATAATTTAATCATTCGATTATTTCACCCAATGGAAATTAGTGCATTGATGGATTTAACAATTCTAAAGCAATTTCTATTAGGATATCGTGGTCTTATATTGCGGTACTCTGAAATTAATATTTTATTTCGAAATTAATATTTTATTTCGCACTCCGTACCGGGTGGCACTACATCACCCTCCTCCAAGTGAATCGTAATAATGCATTGAAAGTGATACGTCATAGAATGGTTGTAAGTGATGCGTAGTCTTATATTTGTAAGTACTAAATATATTGACGGAAATTGATCTTGGTAAAATTTTTGTTTGAGAACAGCTTTACCCTCGTAATACTGGTTTTATAGATGAAATACCGTATGCTGGTTTAAGCCTGTCTATTGAAATAGATCTGTCTTTACCGTTGATTAAAACAACGAAAACTTTTCGTAAACGGCGAATTATTTTGAAAGGTCCGTCGTACGTTGGTGATAGTGTTGTTTTAATTTTGTCGTTTCTGACAAACACAAACTCACACGTATCGAGATTTTTCGGAACGAAAATACAACGTTTGTCCGGTTTACGTGTCGGAGTAGGAATTATACTTCCCATTGTTTCTCGAAGTTTCTGAATGAGGACGTTTGAGTCAGTCGATTCCGGTTTCGAGTCGACAAGAAATTCACCGGGTAATTTTAATGTTTGTCCATATACTAATTCAGCTGGGGAGCATTGTAGGTCTTCTTTCACGGCGACGCGAACGCCGAGAAGAACTAAAGGTAACTCCATGTTCCAATTCTGACTATTGCAACGTGCACGTAAACTATCTTTTAATTGTCGATGATACCGCTCCACTAATCCGTTAGATTGTGGATGGTAGGGAGTGGTTCTTGTTCGGATGATTCCTAAAAGATTTTTCAATTCTTGGAATAGTTTAGCTTCAAATTGTGCGCCTTGATCAGTTGTGATTGTTTCCGGAACACCAAAACGCGACACGTATTGAATTACGAAAGTTTTCGCAATGGTTGCAGCGGTCATGTCTGGTATGGCATACGCTTCGGGCCATCGTGTGAATCGATCAACTACAGTAAAAATGTATGCGTTTCCTTCAGAAACTGGAAAAGGACCAACTAAATCCATATGAATATGCTCAAACCTTGCGTTAGGCATGTCAAAATTTTGAAGTTGCGATTTTGTGTGACGATAAATTTTGCTCTTTTGGCACGGTAAACAAACCTTGGACCAAAAATTTGTGTCACGATTAATGTTTGGCCAAAAATATCTTGACGCGAGCAATTTTCTACTTGCCCGAAAACAGTTCGTCGTAAAACTTCTGGAATATATGGTCGATTTTTACCAGTTGAAGTTTCGCAATACAATTCAAGATCAGATAATTGAATGTTTTCGAGTTTGATAGAGGAACGCGGATTTGTTATTAGTTTCTCGAGTTCTTTGTCATCTTTTTGATGATGTGCGATCTTTTTTAGATCGAATTTCTTTATATCCACAACGTCTATTTCCGAAACACGCGATAAACTGTCTGCAACAACATTGTCTTTCCCCGAAATATGGCGAATGTCTGTTGTAAATTGCGCTATGAAATCAAGATGGCGGGTTTGTCGCGGATTGCGTTCCGTTTTCGAACAGATCGCGTTAATTAACGGTTTGTGGTATGTGAAAACGGTAAATTCCCGTCCTTCAACCGAGTAGCGAAAATGCTTAATGGACAGATAAATCGCGAGAAGTTCTCGATCAAAGGCGGAATATTTAGTCTCGGCTGAAGAGAGTTTGCGCGAAAAAATTGCAAGGGGTTGCCATCCTTGTTTAGTAGGTTGCTGCAGTACATGTGGGGTTGGTTGTAGATGTCCATCAACCACCTCACTTTAATGTCAAAGAAAACACTGTTAAATTTATTATAACGTTTAACTATATTTAACTATTTATTTAATTTATTTATTTAACTTATATGTTACTAAGATTTTAATTAATTTATTTAATTTATTTATATTCAAATGGTTTGTTTACAACTGTTGATTTTATTAACTATTATTATTACTTATTATCTGCAACCGTGCAAATTTAACTTTTGTAGAATAACTTTGATTTTAAATAAACTTTCTCTAATTACTTTGCCGAACGCTCGATTAAAAGTGAGTGGTAGAAATTGTATCGCGTTACTAATATATGCAATTGGTAAACAATTGCACATCTTACAGTTGCGATTGACCAAGAGACTTTCTTATCGAGAACTTTCTATATATCGCGTGATTAAACAGTAATTTTTAACTTGAGAATTTAATAATTGAGAATGATATGAATAACTGGTAATTATAAAAATGAGAATCTAATGATTTGATTAACTGGCAATTATTAAATTATTAATTTTAAGAGAATTACCAGTGTGACTACAATTGTTTATTTTAAGAGAATTTTTAAGAGAATTACCAGTGTCACTACATCACCCTGCTCCGAGTGGAATGTTATAAAAAATTTTATTTAAAATGTTGGAACTTACTTCGATAAGAAATTCTATTGGAATTTTGCTCTACGACAATTATCTCTCGACTTAATGTTTGAAACTGCATAAGCCGGTTTGAGTCTGTCGATTGAGATGGATTTTTGCTTGTCATTAATGAGTACGATAAGCACTTTTCGTAAACGTCGTATGACTTTAAAAGGTCCTTCGTAAGTTGGTGATAATGATGTTTTAATCTTGTCATTTCTAACAAACACGTAGTCGCAAGTATCTAAATTTTTCGGTATGAAAATTTGTTGTTTAACTGTTTTCCGTGTCGGCGTCGGTACTATATTACGCATTGCGTCGCGTAGTTTGGTGATGAACAAGTTACCATCATGTCTGTCGGTTTTTGCGTTAACGAAAAATTCACCTGGCAATTTTAACGTTTGTCCATACACGAGTTCGGTTGGTGAGCAGTGAATGTCCTCTTTAATTGCAGCACGAATCCCAAGGAGAACAAGGGGCAATTCTAAGTGCCAATTATCGGTATTACCGCGCGCTCTTAGTGTGTCCTTTAAATGACGATGGAATCGCTCTACTAGACCGTTCGCTTGCGGATGGTATGGAGTAGTTCTAGTTCGGAAAACTCCCAAAAGTTTACGTAACTCTTGGAACAGCTTCGATTCGAACTGCGCGCCCTGATCTGTTGTGATCGTAGCTGGAACGCCGAAACGTGACACGTACTGAGTTACAAACGTTTTCGCGATGGTCGCGGCTGTCATGTTTGGTATAGCGTACGCTTCTGGCCAGCGCGTGAACCGATCGAAGATAGTGAAAATATATGTGTTACCATCAGAAACTGGGAACAGACCGACTAAATCCATGTGAATGTGTTCAAAGCGTTCGTTAGGCATGTCAAACGTCTCGTGTGGTGATCTTGTGTGACGATGAATTTTGGTCTTTTGGCACGGAATACAAGCCTTGGACCAAATGTTCGAGTCACGGTTTATGCCAACCCTGAGTTGTCGGCTGTTGTAATACAGCTCCCAACGCGATGTTGGATGCGTCGGTAGCTATAACAAGTTTCCCGGTCATTTGCGAGCATAGTGGCGTGGGCCAATGCTGACTTAACTTTTTCAAACGCGGGGTTGAGCTCCTCTGGCCAAGTTAACGTCTTGTTCTTGCTTTTATTTTTGCTAATTTGTGCCAGATACGCGTAGATTGGTGCAAGAAATTCAGCTAACCGTGGTATGAAACGGTGGTAGTAGTTTACCATCCCTATGAACCGTTGAATTTGACGGATAGAAGTTGGAGCAGGGCAACTGTTTATGCTTTCCACTTTATCTTCGGTGGAAAGCATAAACAGTTGCCCTGCAACAGTTGCCCTGTAACCCCGAAAACGCATTTCGACGGATTTATTGTAATTCCGTATTGTGATAACCGTTGGAACAGCTTTCGAAGGTGCTCCTTATCCGTTTCCGCATCGGGAGACGAGATTAGTATATCGTCAATATAGACGAATACAAAATCGAGTCCACGACATACTTCGTCCATGAACCTTTGAAAGGTTTGTGCGGCGTTCCGCAAACCGAAGGGCATTCGACGAAATTCGAATAATCCGAATGGTGTCGTAATTGCGGTTTTGTGAACGTCTTCGTTAGTAACCGGAATTAAATGATACGCCCGGACCAGGTCGATTTTGGAAAAAACCTTTGAACCATTCAAGTGCATAGTAAAGTTTTGAATGTGCGGTATGGGATACCGGTCCGGAATTGTGACTGCGTTCAGTTGACGGTAGTCACCGCATGGACGCCAATCATTGTTCTTTTTCTTCACCATGTGTAGCGGAGAGGAAGCGGGTGACGACGATGGTTGACAGATACCTAGCTCTAACATTTACTCAAATTCCTTTTTTGCGGCGTCGTGACGGTTTGGGTCTAACCGGCGAGGTTTCGCGAATGGCAATTGGCTTTTCGTCGCTATGTGGTGAACTACGGAATGCTGAACGTCTTTAAAATAGTTCGGAGGTCGAACCAAATCGGAAAACTGCGATAACAGTTCTGAAAATTCGTTTTTAATGACGTTTAGTTTAGGCGTTGGCGTGTCAGACGTAATTGTTAATGTGTTGATAGATAAATTTGTGATCGGGTCGATTATTTTCCGGTTTTTTAAATCTACAATTAGACCATATTTATTTAAAAAGTCAGCACCGATTATGGCGCGGTCGATGTCGGCTAATATAAACTCGTGCATAAAACTTCTTCGTAGTCCGAGGTTTAGTTTTAGCATTTTTGTGCCGAATGTATTTATAACGGTGCCATTTGCGGCGGAAAGTGTGATGCCGTGGTTAATTTTTGTAGTTCGCGATTTATAGGGCAAAACTAATAAGTCTGCACCTGTGTCGATTAAAAATACCACGTTGTTTGAATCATCCCGAACGAAAAGGCGGCTAGTGAATTTATTGGCACCGGTAGCCGCTATACACGGTGCCGAAACTAGTTTGGGTGGTTACCAGCTTTGTTCTTTTGACAATGACATTTTTGTGCCTTGTCCCCAAATTTCCTGTGATACCAGCAAGGTGTTCGAGAGTCCGATGTGGTGGAAGAGGAACGCGCTGTGTTTGATCGTCGGCTCGTGCTACGCGATCTTGCTGGCCGGTTTCGGTATTGCGGTCTGTATCGATTGTTTGGTTTAAAATCTAATTTTGCCACCATTGCTTCGATGCGCGCCAAACGGGTGTCAAAATCGGAAGTAGGGATGGCTTGCGTTTGCTTTGCTGCTGGAGAAGCAGACGGTCCGGCGATTGTGTAGACGGATGCGTTTTGCTGTGCCTCATGGATTTTATCGGCAACTTCAGCCAACTCGTTTAATGGCTTGTCGCCGACCGCAGCTAAAGCTATATGAATGATTTGTGGTAACTTTCGTAACCACAAATTTTTTATTATATCGTCTCCGAACGATTGACCGGACAATTGTTTCATCGATCTCAATAATTCTGACGGACTTCTATCCCCTATGCCTTTGCTATTAAAGTTTCTAACCGTTTGGTTTCTGAAACTGAATGCCGTTTTATCAATACGGCCTTCAAGTTTTCGTATCGGTTTACGTCCGGCGGATTGGATAGAATGTCGATGATAGATTCGCAAGATTCCGGGGGTAACGCGCGATGGTGAGGCAATACTTTGTATCTTGATTTGTAATGCGATACGCTTGAAATTGGGCCTCGGCTTGGATAAACCAAGTTGCCGGGTTTGTCGGCCAAAACGGTGGTAATCGTACCCGTACAGAATCTATTCTACCTTCATTTTGTATGTTCGAGCTCTTTGTTGCGTCATTTGTATTGTCGGTTTTTGTATCTGTTTGATCGTTACTCATTGTTAGACTTGTTTGTGTTAAGTTTCAATGGAATAAAAACTCAAAATCCAAACAAAAATTTTTAAAAATTTAAGAAAATAAAAAAATAGGATATTATTTTTGGATGGTCCCCAGAAAAATTAAAAGTGTGACGCGATTTCTGGACGGCACTGTGTTGTTCTCAACAATAAAATATAAGTGTGTCGTTATTTTTGGACGGTACTGTATTTTCAAAAAATTCAAGCAAAAGTGTACCGCGCTTGTAGGACAACACTGTACTTTGAGAAACAATGTGTATTAAAAATTTGAAGAAATGAGAAAGTTTATATAAATCGATGAGAGAAAATAAAATATATATGTGTGTGTGTGGTTAATATAATTTGGAAATATATAATAATAATAAAATCAGTTGTTGCGAGCAATTACATAAAATTATAATTTATTGTTTTAAATTGAAATTTATATGCATGTAATTTTCGGTTTTTTTTATATATGAATATTTGTATATATGAATAAGAATTAGATGATATTTGTAAAGAACCAAAATATATATGTATTTTATATAAGAAAATAATTTTTAAATTTTATGATTTAAGATTTTTCAATATATGTATATAAAAAAATTAATGTTTAAATTTTTATGTTATAATATTACTTTATAGAAAATATAATTAATTTTTTTTTTTTTTTTTTTAAAAATACAATTTTGTTTAATTTCAATTCAGAAAAAAAATAATTGTTAAATGTGTATTTAAATTATACAATTGTATGTTTTAATTTTTTTTAAATTTTTTGTTTTAAGCACTAATTTGCTAAATTAGAATATTTATAATTTTAATAGTGCAATTGTATAATTTTAATTCACGATATATTTAAATTAAAAAAATGTTTGTTTGTACTAAATGTAATTTTGATAACTTTATGTTATATTACAATTAAAAAAAATAAGGAAAATTTTTACTTGTTTTTCCGATGTGTTTAATCACGATGAAAATGATGACGTCGTGATGACAATGATGAATCAAAGATGAATCAATGAAGAAAAATCTTGACATAAATTCGAAAATGCATAATTTTCTTTCCGATGTCGATGAAATGTTGAAACTGATGAATTTGCTTTTCGATGTTGATGAAAAATGTTGAAAATGATGAATTTATAAATGCCGGACGTTATGATTATGATAATATAACGTTTCTTTTATTTTAATTTTTCGCTCTGATATATTACTTTATCATTTGCCGGATTTTTTATATATATTTTAAATTGTCATATGTTTGTTATAATGTATATATGTATTTTTATAAAACTGTTTTTTTTTTTTTTTTTGTTTTTGTTGCATGTAAATTTTAATATTTAATTAGACAAATTTTACATGAGAAAAAAATTATATAATGTCTCTTTTATATGAAACAAAATTTGTATAAACTGTTTTTTATATTTGCACGTTTTTTTTTTTTTTTTAATAATCAAATTTAGAGTTTTTTATATATATATAGTAATAGTTTTAATATACACCCATCCCTCGCTTAACGGAAACTCTTTTTACGGAATTTCGCTATGACGGAATAAAAAAATTATTCCACGGTCTCTGTTAACGTACAAAAAATTTACGAAAAAAAAAATAAAACATAGAAGTGCACACAAATTAGTTCTAGTCCACATAAATTTTTGTTTTTTGTGTACATCTCATATTTTTTATATGTAAAATATGTAATAAAGGCGAAAATTTTAAATTTCAAATAGTAGGTATTGCAACAATTTTATGTACGCATTATCTTATTGTATTTATATTCAACTATGTACATTATGTAATTATCTTAATGTCTTGAAGTAAATGAGCAAGTACACATACATAATAGAATTTTTAAATTATTTTGTTAATGGATATTTTTCCTTTTTTCATAAAATGTATAATTCATATAACTTTTAGTATACACATTACGTTATTTTTATGCATATGTACCGTATACAACATTATCTTTGTTATGTTAAAAAAAAATCGATTTACGGAATTTCGATTTACGGACAAATTTTCTGGAACGGAACCCTTCCGTTAAGTGAGAGATGGGTGTATACTAATAGTTTTTAACATATTATAGCAACTAATATTTTTTGTATATTAAAACACGTGTTTTTGTGCGGGTTCACCAATTGTGGGGTTGGTTGTAGATGTCCATCAACCACCTCACTTTAATGTCAAAGAAAACACTGTTAAATTTATTATAACGTTTAACTATATTTAACTATTTATTTAATTTATTTATTTAACTTATATGTTACTAAGATTTTAATTAATTTATTTAATTTATTTATATTTAAATGGTTTGTACACAACTGTTGATTTTATTAACTATTATTATTACTTATTATCTGCAACCGTGCAAATTTAACTTTTGTAGAATAACTTTGATTTTAAATAAACTTTCTCTAATTACTTTGCCGAACGCTCGATTAAAAGTGAGTGGTAGAAATTGTATCGCCTTACTAATATATGCAATTGGTACACAATTGCACATCTTACAGTTGTGATTGACCAAGAGACTTTCTTATCGAGAACTTTCTATATATCGCGTGATTAAACAGTAATTTTTAACTTGAGAATTTAATAATTGAGAATGATATGAATAACTGGTAATTATAAAAATGAGAATCTAATGATTTGATTAACTGGCATTTATAAAATTATTAATTTTAAGAGAATTACCAGTGTGACTACAATTGTTTATTTTAAGAGAATTTTTAAGAGAATTACCAGTGTCACTACATACAGCCCCTATTGCTAAATCCGATGCGTCAGTTACAATAACTAACTTTCCGTGCGGTTCTGGGTGTGCAAGCATGGTGGCCCGTGCCAAGGCTGTTTTCACTTGCTGAAATGCAGGATTAAGCTCTTCTGGCCAAACTACTGATTTGCTTCTACTTTTGGTTTTGCTGCTTTGTGCCAGGTAGGCATATATTGGAGCAAGGATTTTAGCTAATTGCGGAATAAACCGATGGTAGTAGTTTACCATTCCTAAAAATCTTTGTATTTGTCGGATAGACGTAGGAGTTGGAAAGCTTTTAATGCTTTCAACTTTCTCTTCTGAAGGCGAAATACCTTCCGCCGTTATATGATGACTGAGGAAATTAAGTTCAGTTACGCAAAAAACACATTTAGCCGGATTGATATTAATTCCGTATTCCGATAACCGTTGAAATAATTTATGTAGGTGCTCTTTATGAGTCTTTGCGTCCGGTGAAAAAATGAGAATGTAATCTATATATACAAATACGAAGTTGAGTCCACTGCAAACCTCATTCATGAATCTTTGAAATGTTTGTGCAGCGTTGCGCAATCCGAATGGCATACGACGAAATTCATATAAACCGAATGGCGTTGTTATTGCCGTTTTATGTATATCGGATTCTGCTACAGGAATCAGATGATATGCCCGTACGAGATCTAATTTTGAAAATATCTTTGCACCATTCAGATGCATAGTAAAATTTTGGATATGCGGGGGGTATCGATTCCGGAATTAGTGCGAACTCCTTTTTTTGCGGCGTCGTGCCGTCCGGGATCTAGACGACGAGGTTTCGTGAAGGGCAGTTGGTTCTTTGTCATTATGTGATGCACTACCGTGTGTTGAACCTTTTTAAAATAATCTGGAGGTTGAGTGAAATCGGGAAATTTCGATAAAATAACATTCTTAATCACGTGAAGTTTAGGAGTCGGTGTGTCTGCCACGATCGTTAACGAGTTAATTGTTAGGTTTGTGAGTGGATCGATAATCTTTTTATTCTTTAGATCGACTATGAGCCCATACCTCTTTAAAAAATCTGCACCGATAATAACGCGATCTATATCGGCTAGTATGAATTCATGTACGAACTTTCTTCGTAATCCAAGATTCAATGTAAGCATTTTTGTACCGAACGTTTGTATAATTGTACCGTTGGCTGCCGTAAGGGAAATGTCGGATTTTGTTTTTTTTGCTTGGAAGTTACCCGGCAAAACGGATAAATCAGCTCCCGTGTCAATTAAAAATACGATATTATTTGCATCGTCGCGGACAAAAAGGCGGCTGGTTAATTTATTAGCACCGGTGGCCGCTACACGCGGTGCTTGAATTAGTTTGGGTGATTGTTAACTGGCGTAGTTATGTACTGACATTTTTGTGCCTTGTCTCCGAATCTCCTATGGTACCAACATAATGTCTGCGAGGTATGTGGAGTGCTTTTGGAACGTGATCTTTTGTCGTGTCGACTAGAGCTGCGTGATCGTAATGAACGATCTTGGTTTCGCGATCTGAACCTATGATTTACCTCGAGCTTTGCGATCATGGATTCGATACGCGCTAGTCGCGCGTCGAAATTTGATGTAGGCGTTGATTGCGTTGTTGACGTACTTGAATTTGTGCTAGTTCCGGCGATAGCAAAAACGGATGTGTTTTGCTGCGCTTCATAAATTTTATCGGCTACGTCGGCCAATTCGTTGAGCGCTTTATCACCTACTGCTGCTAAAGCAATATGTATCACCTGTGGTAGCTTGCGTAACCACAAATTCTTAATTATTGCGTCACTGAACGTTTGACCTGAGAGTTGCCTCATAGATCTCAACAATTCTGACGGCCTTCTATCATCAATATCGGTTTTGGCTATTAAGGTTTCTAGACGCTTCGTTTCCGAAATCGAGTGTCTTTTAATGAGCGCGGATTTAACGTTTTGGTAACGGTTAGCGTCGGGTGGATCTGAGAGGATATCTATAATGGAATCACAGGATTCTGGGGGTAGGGCTGCGATTGTCAAACAATACTTTGTATCCTCATTCGTGATTCTATACGCTTGCAATTGTGCTTCTGCTTGTATAAACCACGTAGCAGGATTTGTAGGCCAAAACGGCGGTAGACGGACACGTACCGAATCAATTCTTACATCATTTGATATATTTGTTTGATGTGCTCCCGTTGAACTGCCACCTGTGTTGCCTGAGATAGAATTTATCTTTTCTGTGGACATAATATTTGAATATAAAAAAAAATATATATATAGTTTTTGGCTAGAATTGTATGCAAAAAAAATGTATCACCGTCTGTGTTAAAATATGTTTTTGGCATAAAAAAATAATTATTAATAAAAATTTTACATATTACTTGTTGTTTTGTTGATCTTGATTAATTTGTTAAAGTAACGATGACGGTGAAGACGATGATTGTACTGCTGCTGATGATGAGTATTAAAATTTGCTGATGCTGTTGTTAAACTGGTATTCTTTGATGAAATGCTGATGGTTGTGTTGAATGCTGGTCTACTGCTGCTTGCGCTGATGTTTTAGAATAACTGTTATAAGTCAATTAACTGATATTTAACTATATTTATATAAGTTATATTAATGCTCAGCTATACGATTTAACCATTTGCATTAATTTTTAAAGTAGATAAATATTATTTTTGTTAATATGTATTTAGAACTCGCACAGATTTTAAAATATTTAAAGATTTTAAAATTGATAGTTTAACTTTTGTAATTTTATATTTTTATATATGGTAATACACGTGTAATAATTAATTTTTATACGTGATCACGTCGGGGTCACCACTTGTAGAACTATTGGTGGAACTGTACCTAGTCTACATTAATTGTTTTGTTAAATAAAAACTCTTTGTCTATATATTTTTATATATTATTTATTTAACAATTTCTGTATTAATCTATTTTATCACTAATTTATTATTAATGTTTTTATTCTATATACTATATTAAAGTATTTATTTTTTAAACTATTTATGAAATATTAATTTATTTGACAATATTTAGTTAATGCACCACAAAAATAATTTTATTTTCTTATTTAATTTAATCGACTTAAAAATGTTTTCCGCACTTTTTGAGATCTGTTAATCAACTGATAAAGATTTTTGTAATCTCCCTTCTAATATATAAAATTGATCAATTCAATTTTTAATAAAAGAAATGAGATTACTCAATATTAATATAGTTTAATCATTCAATTATTTCACCCAATGGAAATTAGTGCATTGATGGATTTAACAATGCTAAAGCAATTTCTATTAGGATATCGTGGTCTTATATTGCGGTACTCTGAAATTAATATTTTATTTCGAAGTTAATATTTTATTTCGAAATTAATATTTTATTTCGCACTCCGTACCGGGTGTCACTACATATATATATAAAAAAACTACAAAGTTTAACTGAAAAACCTTACAAATACAAAAATTATCATTAGAATTTGCATTCAATACAACCTAAAAAAAAACAGTTTGTAAAAATATATATAACAAACATATAACAATTTAAAATATTTATAAAAATAAAAACCGTGACAGCAGTTGATAAAATAATAGATCACAGCGGAAAACTAAAATAACGTTACATCATCATCAGATCAGAACATCCAGCATTTTTACAAAAAAATTTTCATAAGTCAACGTCATCGAAAAGAAAATTCATCATTTTCAACATTTTATCAACATCGAAAAGAAAATTCTTCATTGTCGAAGTTAAAATCAACATTTTTCATCATTGTTTCAACATTTTCAACGCGACGTCATCATTTTCATCACTATTATACACATAAAAAAAAAACCAGAAAAAATTTTTTCCTTACATTTATTAATAACTTTTAATAAAATATTAAGTAATATTAAAATTACATATAGTACAGACAAACATATACTTTTTTATATATAAATAAATCGTAAATTTAAATTATACAATTCAAATTATGTATATTCAAATTTAACAAATTCGTGTTTAAACTTCATATAAGAATTAAAATATACAATTACACACTTACAATTCAAGATACAATGGTATAATTTAAATTACACGTCTAACAATTATATTTTTGAAAATTAAACGCAAATTTTTAATTTAAAATAAAAATTATATTTTCTATAAAATAATATATAACATAAAAATTTGAAAATTTTATATAAATTTCATATATGTTTTTTTAATATCAATATAAAAAACAAACAAAATTACAAATAAATTTCAATAAAAGAACAATAAATTATAATTTTATATATTTGCTCGCAATAACTGATTTTATTATTATTATATATTTTCGAATTATATTAGCCACACACACGCAGATACATATTTTTTGCTCTCGTCGATTGGTATAAACTTTCTCATTTCTGTAGTGTACAATAAATTTTTATAGGCACACAATTTTTCTCAAGTACAGTGTTGTCCAACAGTCACGGTACACTTCTACTTCGAATTTTTAAAAATACAGAATCGTCCAAAATTCACGACACACTTATATTTTATTGTTGAAGACAACACAGGGCCGTCCAGAAATCGCGTCACACTGTAAAATTTTTCATTGGGACCATCCAAAATAATATCCTAATTTTTTTTTTTTTTATAAAAAAAAATGTTCTTTAATTTTTTATCCTGTTGGAACCTAATACAACATAATTTAACGATGAGTAACGATCGCACAGAAACAAAAACCGACGATACAAATACAAATGACACAACAACAAATAGCTCGAACACACAACATGAAGGGCGAATAGATTCCGTACGTGTACGATTGCCGCCATTTTGGCCAACAAACCCGACGACTTGGTTTATCCAAGCCGAGGCCCAATTTCAGGCATATCGCATCACCAATCAAGATACAAAGTATTGCCTCACCATCCCCGCGTTACCTCCGGAATCTTGCGAATCCATCATTGAAGGCCGTATTGATTAAACGGCATTCAGTTTCGGAAACGAAACGACTAGAAACATTAATCCCGAAAACCGACATAGGAGATAGAAGTTCATCAGAATTACTAAGGTCGATGAAACAATTGTCCGGTCAAACGTTCGGAGACGATATCATAAAGAACCTGTGGTTACGAAAGCTATCACAAATAATCCATATAGCTTTAGCTGCGGTCGGCGACAAGCCACTAAACGAGTTAGCTGAAGTAGCTGACAAAATCCACGAGGCACAACAAAACGCATCTGTCTACGTAATCGCCGGATCGTCTAATTACCCAGCCGCACCGACAACGCAACCCGTTCTCACGTCCGATTTTGACACGCGTTTAGCACGTATTGAGGCAATGGTAGCTAAATTAGATTTCGGACAAAATAAGCGGTACAGACCGCAATATCGAAATCGAACAATGAGATCGCGTAGCACGAGTCGACGACCAAATAAAGTTCGTTCCCCTTCAACTACATCCGAATCACGAACACTTTGCTGGTATCACCGGTGTTTTCCTTTAAGATGGTTTTTTTTTCTACTTTTATCGAAGTACCAGATGAGTAGATAATAAAATAATAATAGACAAATTTTCCAATTATCAACTACAATTTATTTTATTATTTACTAACAATTTTAATTTTAATTTTAATAATATAAATGATTGTACTTTTAACATTTAATTTTAGATTAATGATTTTAATTTAATATAAGAAACTATATCTTTTATTATTTATTTAATATTTATTTTAGTTAAGTTAAGTTATTAATTTATTAATTAATTTTAAAGTTTGGATTTGTTAATTGCACGTTTTAATTTATTTATTTATTTTAATATATCTAAGAACTTTTTTTTGTATTACTACGATGATTTGAACGATTTAGGATTGAACTAAATAACAATTACCCGTCTAATCGACTCAAGACTTTTTCTAGCAGTCACAAAAATTATAAAACATGCAATCAAGAAATCTTACGATTATTACGCACACAAATTAATTTATTGACCTTTTTATTTTACTGAGTATTTAACTCTTAATTAATTTTATTCTCAACCGATCTGTTTTAGCGGGAAATACTACTACCAAATAATTTATCGATAATAACAATAATTACCAAAAATACCAATAACAATACCAATTGAGTTTTACTATATTACAATAAAAGTCAGTAAATTAATTTGCTTAGAAACAGAAGTTATGAACATGATAAAAATTATTGATATTGGGTGTCTCATTCTATAACATCCCGGCCCACCCTGAAATATTCGTTTCAGCAAAACGGCAGCACTGATACTTTTGTAATTGGTCTTTCGTATGTTCCTTTCGAAGTTTTGACCTTGACCACACGTACATAAACATAACCATCACTTCCTGTAATGACTTGAACAATACGACCTAATATCCACATAGCAGCAGGTAGATTGGACTCATACAAAAGAACGACATCGTTTACTTCGACGTTTCGATTAATAGATTGCCATTTCGGACGTTGTTGTAATGAAGTAATGTACTCACGATGCCAGCGTTTCCAAAACCCTTGACTTAAATGCTGTATTAACGACCAATTTTTAGAAAGAGATATTTGTTCTGAAGAAACTTGCGGTTCAGCGATAGCAGTGTACGGTTCTCCAATTAAAAAATGTGCTGGTGTGAGTACGGCAACATCAGAATCAGAAGTAGCTACTAGTGGCCGAGAGTTTAAAATGGATTCAATACGAGTTAACAGCGTATACATTTCTACAAAAGTCAGAATGTGGTTTCCAATAACGCGTTTGATATTGGTTTTCACGGACTTCACACCTGCCTCCCACAATCCGCCGAAGTGTGGTGAGGCTGGAGGAATAAAATGCCTAGTGATGTTATCCTTGCTGATGTGATCCATTACTATATCAATATGATGTTGTGATGTAAACAATTGGTACATATCATTGAGTTTACGAGCAGCGCCTTGAAAATTTGTACCATTATCGGAGAAGATTTCGCTAGGCTTCCCAAGACGAGCACAAAACCGATCTAGAGCTGCAAGAAAAGTATTAGTGGTTAGATCATTAACTAATTCTAAATGTAATGCTTTAGTAGTAAAGCAAACGAATAAGCAGATATATCCTTTGCTATATTTTGGGTTTCTGCCACGAAACATCCTTAAAGTTATAGGCCCAGCATAATCAATTCCGACTCGAGTAAATGGCCTAGAAAATTGAATACGTTCAGCAGGGAGTTTACCCATGAGTTGATTAGTGGTATTTCGACGTTGTTTAAAACAAATCACACAATCATGAACCAATTTACGAATTAAATTGCGGCAACCAATTATCCAATAATTTTGTCGAAGAATAGAAAATAGGCTGGAAGTACCAGCATGTAATTGTATTTCATGTGTGTGCTTAATGATTAATAGTGTGATACGATGAGCTTTCGGTAAAATAATCGGATGTTAAAATAATCGGATGCAGAGTAAGTCAATTCCGAATGACCTATGCGTCCACCTACACGTAATAAATTATCGGAATCAACAAACGGAGTAAGTTTAAGTAACGGACTATTAGCTGACAACGGCTGTTGTTTTAATAAGCGAGTTAGTTCATCGTGAAAAGCTGAGCATTGAGCAAATTTTATGCAAAATGTTTTTGCCATCGTCAGTTCGGATGTTGTCAATGAATATAATTTGCGATTATTCTTATTTCGAGCATTAAAACAAAAACGGTAACAATATGCAATAGTTCGATATAATTTTGACCTTTGGCAGCAAATGGGTTAATTTTGACCTTTGGCAGCAAATGGGTTAAGAAGAGACCTTTGGCAGCAAATGGGTTAATATATGATTATCATTAACATCTATATAATTAAATAGCACAGTAGAATCTGGTTTGCGTTCTTCAAGTACAATGTCGTCGATAGATGATGATGTAATTTCTGACGGCCAATCAGACCGTGATTTTCGCAACCATTCAGGACCTTCCCACCAAAGTCTTGATCCAATAAGTTCGGCAGGTGACAGTCCACGTGAAGCACAGTCGGCTGGATTGTGAACTGAACGGAAATGTGACCAGCATGGACGAGGAGCTAGACTGAGAATTTCTGAAGTTCTGTTAGCGATGAACGTTGACCAGCGTCTAGGAGGCGATGATAGCCAATTTAGGCGTGAAATAAGATCTCTTTGTTCTGAAACGAAATACATAATTTGTTAAAAAGCCTGGCTAGCAAAACAGCACCACAAAGTTCAAGTCTCGGTAGACTTATTTGCTTCAACGGAGCACCTTTAGTTTTTGCGGTAACTAATACGATTTGTACATTATCGTTATCTTGACTGCGACAATAAATAAAGGCGGCGTAGGCTTTATCCGACGCGTCACAAAACCCGTGAAATTCGACATTATTAGATATCCATATCCGACGAGTGATTTTTACATTTCCAAATTTGGTGATTTCGGAGCGTAATAATTTCCATTTTTGTGCTAAATCGTTGGGTAACGAATCATCCCAATCTAACTTCCTACACCAAAGCTCTTGAAAAATAAGTTTTATCAACACTATTGATGGCGCAAGAAAGCCTAACGGATCGAACACGCGAGCTGCTTCCGAAAGCATCGACCGTTTTTTGTATTGACTCGAATCCGGTAACGCAATGTTATATGAAAAGTAGTCATCTACAGGACACCAACATAAGCCCAATATCTTAATAGACGCAGGATCTTCCAAAGATAATGGCGATATCTCTCGCTGATCTTCTGGTATCGATGCCAAAAACGGTACGCAATTACTAGTCCATTTTCGAAGGTTGAAGCCCGCTGATGATAGAACGTGAACTAATCGTTTATGAACGTCGTTAAGAGCATTTATACTGTCGGCACCAGAGAGAATATTGTCAACATAGAAGTAATGTAAAATGATGTCAGCAATGTCGGGATGAATTGATGTGTTATCTTGTGCTAGCTGTATTTTAGTTCTTACTGAGAGATATGGAGCAGGTGATGTACCATAGGTAACTGTGTTGAGTCGATAATGCGAAAATGGTCTGGTAACATCTTCTCTCCACACAATTCTTTGAAAGTCGCGGTGTTTTTCAGTAACCCATATCTGACGAAACATCTGCTGAATATCAGCTGAAAAGCAGTATTTATGGCGACGAAATCTGAAACAAACAGAAAATAGATCGCGTTGAATTGGTGGACCTATATTAAGCGTTTCGTTCAGTGATAATTCATGCCCATGTTTTGATGATCCGTCGAAGACGACGCGCAATTTGGTTGTACTACTACTCTCCTTGAAGACGGCATGATGCGGAAGATATTAGCATTTGTTCGAGGGCCTGTTAATTTCATTTGACGGAATGAGTGACATATGACCTAATTTGTGATTTTCCGTCATAAATTGTGAATAATTTTGTTTGAGTAATGTGTTTTGAGCGAATTTTCTTTCCATTTTGACGAATAATTGCTTAACCAAGAGTATTTCCGTAATAAAAACTACCATCCTTGAAAGGAAGTTCAACAATATATTTCCCATCTGAAGACCGAGCATGAATAGAAGCGTAATGTGTTTCGGTAAATTGTTCGTCTTCAGAGAGATGCGATTGTGACGTGACTTCTTCTAATTCCCAAAAACGTGTGAGTTCATCGTGAACTATCGAATGCAATGTCGTTATTTGAGCGGAATAATCTGCGATATAATTTGAATTAGAAGTAAGTCCACCAGCGATTACCCATCCAAATATAGTTAGCATAGCACTTGCAGCCCCAGGACAGCCTTTTAGAGTTAGATTTTCGAAAAGTAAAAATGTTATATCAGCACCAACTAGGATATCGATTGGACCAGGTTGATTATACTCAGGATCAGCTAATTTGATCATGTCGATTGATGGACTATGAGTGAAAGTTTCTTTAAATGTTGGTAATAAACCAGTCAACTTTGGCAAAACATAGGCAAATATAGTGATTGATTTATCGCTGATTCGTGATTCCAATGTGATTTTTACTGAACCACGTGTTACTAAAGCACGAGTGGAAGATAATCCCGAAACTGGTATTCTAGCATGAGAACGATTAAGGCCTAATCTATCAGCACAATCTTCACTAAAAATGAGCATTCTGAACCTGAGTCGAGTAAAATACGAATAGAATGTTTTGTTCCAAATCGATCAACTGTATTTACCACGGCTGTTGGCAAATACGTTTTAAATTTAGTTGTTGTTAACGAGTGAGTCGAAACAGCATTTGATAATGTCGGTTTTGAATGTATGATCGAGTGATTTGACCGAATAGGAGTGGATGTATCCTTCGACGTTGCTTGAATAATGTTTGGAGATGATAACAAAGGTGTACGAGTGAGATTTGTCGGAGTTGACGATGATGTACGAGTGAGATTTGTCTGATGATGCAATAATGAGTGATGACGACTATGACATTGTTTACAAGAGTTGAGTGAACGACAATTAAAACAAAGAGAGTTTGACTGAGCGAATGAGCGCCGTAGCTGTGGAGAAATGCTAGAAAATTGAGTACATTGATGTAGTTCATGAGTTGATTGACATTTCAAACAAGACGGAGTAATATTCGTAGCAATGTGAAAACTTTTGAAATTAAGTAGACGTTTGTGGACTTTTATGTGACGTACCAGTAGGAAATTTCCGACTTCGGTCAGTAGAAAAACTCGTGGCTAAAATATCACACCTTTTTTCGAGAAATGTACAAAATGCTTCGAATTTAGGGAAATTTTCGTCACTGGCTGTTTTGGCCCAAGCATTTTGAGTATCGGTATCTAATTTGTGTAATAATAAATGTGTTAGCCAAATATCACGGGTTTCTGCATCCGGACCTAACGCACGTAGACCTCTCATGATTTCATCCACACTATCTACTAGCTTACTTAAATTATTATAATTAGAGTAAGGTACACACGACAAGTTGATAAATTTTTTGACGAGTGCAGACCCTTTTTGTCATATCGCTTGTTGAGCTTCTCCCATCCCTCTGTGTAATTCGAATCAGATACAGAAATATGTGTCAACAGATTCGAGGGTTCTCCAACCAAAAAACTTTTTAAATAATAGAATTTCTGACACCTTGACAAGTTCTGATTGCCATGGACAGTACTAACGTAAAGATCCCGAAATGTATCCCATTCAGTCAGATCACCTGAAAAGGGTTTAATATGAATTTTAGGTAATTGTTTTTCCGTACGAATTTCAAATTGCGATATATTATTAGCGTTTGCATTATTTGACGAGTGAGCGGTAACGTTTGCAACATCTTCACGTGACATTTCAGTAATCTGCTCATTTAATAATTTCATAGTGCGATAGTAATTATCTTCAAATTCAATTAAATCGGCATCTGTAATGGTACTCAGATCCGTGGAATTCTCAATAATAACTTTATCAATCTGATGATACTCTGCCCATATTTCCTCAAGTTTTTGTCGTTTTACATCAATATCTGTTATTGTTGCAGCTATGGGGATAGCTGAAGCATAAACGAAAATTCGAGTTAACGCGCCTTTTACGCGACCGCGTCGAACTGTTAACGATTGCATGTTTAATAATTGAGTATTTGAATATCGAGGAAAAAAAAAATAGAATAAATTCTTTTAAGTATTTTATTGAAATACTAGATATATTATGATTGATTTTAGCTCACACGCACTAATTTCTTAAATAACCAATTTATTAATGTAAATTGGTAAAGCACCCTGTACGTGTTTCAACGATATAGAACAACAATTTTTTTTTTTCTGTACGATTGGATATTCGTACCAACAGATTAATTAGATGATTATTACCGTCTTGTATATACTTTTATATGTATTTCTTATTCTTAATTTTTTCTCAATATAATTTTTATATAATTTTAACAATAATTTTATCAATATATTTTTTATATATATAATATGTATAATATAAGATGTTAGTAAGTATTGACTTTTACTGCAAATTTTCAGATTCAATTCTGTATATAGTATTTTTTCAATTCTTGTAATTTTTTGTATCACCCGGTACTATAAATTTTTAATAATAATCGTACGATGAATATTATGCACTATTGTAGTGATTCAGATTCAATTTCGTATATACCAATTTTCAATACTTGAAATTTGTTTGTAATGATGTTCTATATTTTATTTGTTGTATTAGTAATTAATGAAAATTTTACTTACAATTTTTATATACCATATATTTATATACTCGACCTCTAAACAATCTTTGATAAATTTCTTTGGATGATGATGATGATGATGGTCAATGTTGAATGAAGATAATGTTGAATGACGATAATGATTAAAAATGTTTCTAAATGTCTTTCACTGTGCAATTAACAATATTATACACTTTATATTAAATTATTCACTTTTTACGCTTTCCGTTTTTTAACACGTGTTTGATCCGGTTCGAAGGACCAAATGTTTTCCTTTAAGATGGTTTTCTTTTTTCTACTTTTATCGAAGGACCAGATGAGTAGATAATAAAATAATAATAGACAAATTTTCCAATTATCAACTACACTTTATTTTATTATTCACTAACAATTTTAATTTTAATTTTAATAATATAAATGATTGTACTTTTAACATTTAATTTTAGATTAATGATTTTAATTTAATATAAGAAACTGTATCTTTTATTATTTATTTAATATTTATTTTAGTTAAGTTAAGTTATTAATTTATTAATTAATTTTAAAGTTTGGATTTGTTAATTGCACGTTTTAATTTATTTATTTATTTTAATATATCTAAGAACTTTTTTTTATTACTACGATGATTTGAACGATTTCGGATTGAACTAAATAACAATTACCCGTCTAATCGACTCAAGACTTTTTCTAGCAGTCACAAAAATTATAAAACATGCAATCAAGAAATCTTACGATTATTACGCACACAAATTAATTTATTGACCTTTTTATTTTACTGAGTATTTAACTCTTAATTAATTTTATTCTCAACCGCTCTGTTTTGGCGGGAAATTCTACTACCAAATAATTTATCGATAATAACAATAATTACCAAAAATACCAATAACAATACCAATTGAGTTTTACTATATTACAATAAAAGTCAGTAAATTAATTTGCTTAGAAACAGAAGTTATGAACATGATAAAAATTATTGATATTGGGTGTCTCATTTTATAACAACCGGAAATTTGGTGATAAAGCACAAAAATGTAATTGCCCAAATAATAAAGCTACTAACCACCCAAACTAGTTGGGGCACCGCGTGAGCGGCTACCGGTGCCAATAATTTCACTAGCCGCCTTTTTATCCGGGATGAAGCAAATGATTGGCGTCCATGCGGTGACTATCGTCAACTAAACGCAGCCACAATTCCGGACCGGTATCCCATACCGCATATCCAAAATTTCACCATGGACTTGAATGGCGCCAAAAAAATTTCCAAAATTGACCTGGTCAGGGCGTATCATTTAATTCCGGTCGCCAACGAAGATTTGCACAAAACCGCAATTACGACATCATTCGGATTATTCAAATTCCGTCGAATGCCTTTCGGTTTGCGGAACGCCGCACAGACATTCCAAAGATTCATGGACGAAGTATGTCGTGGACTCGATTTTGTATTCGTCTATATTGACGATATACTAATCTCGTCTCCCGATGCGGAAACGCATAAGGAGCACCTTCGAAAGCTGTTCCAACGGTTATCACAATACGGAATCACGATAAATCCGTCGAAATGTGTTTTCGGGGTACCCGAGCTGAATTTTCTCAGTCACCGTATAACAGCTGATGGCATTTCTCCCACCAAAGTTAAAGTGGAAAGCATTAACAACTTCCCTACTCCAACTTCTATACGCCAAATTCAACGGTTCATAGGGATGGTAAACTATTACCACCGTTTCATACCGCAGTTAGCTGAATGACTCGCACCAATATACGCGTACCTAGCACAAATCAGCAAGAATAAAAGTAAGAACAAGACATTAACGTGGCCAGAGGAGCTCACCCCCGCTTTTGAAAAAGTTAAGTCAGCATTAGCTCACGCCGCTATGCTCGCACACCCAAAACCGTCCGGGAAAATGGTTATAGCTACAGACTCATCCAACATTGCGTTGGGAGCTGTGTTACAACAGTCGACAACTCAGGGTTGGCAACCATTAGCGTTTTTCTCGCGCAAACTATCCCCGGCAGAAATGAAATACTCTGTGTTCGATCGCGAATTACTCGCGATCTATCTAGCCATTAAACATTTTCGCTATTCGGTCGAGGGACGAGAAATCACAATCTTTACAGATCACAAGCCGTTAGTGAACGCAATATGCTCAAAAACTGATCGTAGCCCGCGACAAACCAGGCACCTCGATTTCATCGCGCAATTCACCACCGACAGTTTATCACGTTTCACAGAGATCGCACCGTTAGATTGGGATAATTTGGATTTAAAAAAGATCGCGCAAGATCAGCAAAACGATACTGGGCTTAAAAAACTTTTAGAAAATCCTAGATCCGCAATAAAACTGGAAAAGGTACAGCTACCCGACCTAGAAATCTATTGTGAAGTGTCGACGAATAATAACAGACCATATATACCATACTCGTTGCGACGTATTGTTTTCAATACGTTACACAACTTGGCTCACCCTGGCATTCGTGCAACTAGAAAATTGCTCGTATCCAGGTATTTTTGGCCAAACATAAACCGTGACTCGAACATTTGATCCAAGGCTTGTATTCCGTGCTAAAAGACCAAAATTCATCGTCACACAAGATCACCACAAGAGACGTTTAACATGCCTAACGAACGCTTCGAACATGTTCACATGGATTTAGTCGGTCCATTTCCAGTTTACGAGGGAAACATATATTTTCACAATCGTCGATCGGTTCACGCGCTGGCCAGAAGCTTACAGACATGACAGCCGCAACCGTCGCGAAAACGTTCCAGACATGACAGCCGCAACCGTCGCGAAAACGTTCGTAACACAGTACGTGTCACGGTTTGGTGTTCCAGCAACGATTACGACAGATCAGGGCGCGCAGTTCTAGTCAAAGCTGTTCCAGGAGTTACGTAAACTTCTGGGAGTTTTTCGAACAAGAACTACTCCGTACCATCCGCAAGCGAACGGTCTAGTGGAGCGATTCCATCGTCAATTAAAGGACACATTACGAGCGCGCGGTAATACTAGGAATTGGCATTTAGAATTGCCCCTTGTTTTTCTTGGTATTCGTGCTGCAATTAAAGAGGACATTCACTGCTCACCAGCCGAACTCGTGTATAGACAAACGTTAAAATTGGCAGGTGAATTTTTGGTCAAATCAGAAACCGACATTTCCGATGGTAATTTGTTCATCACCAAAATATACGCGACGCGATGCGTAATCTAGTGCCGACGCCGACACGGAAAACTGTTAAACAGCAAATTTTCATACCAAAGAATTTAGATACATGCGACTACGTATTTGTTAGAAATGACAAGATAAAACCCAAATTATCACCACGGTTACGAAAAGTGTTTATCGTACTCATTAACGACAAGCAAAAATCCATTTCAATCGACAGACTTAAACCGGCTTACGCAGTTTCAGACATTAAGTCGAAAGATAATTGTCGTAGAGCAAATATCCAATAGATGTAAAATCAAGGTTTTTTTTTGCGTTTCACTCGGAGGAGGGTGATGTAGGGACGCCGGTAATTCTCTTAAAATTAACAACTTTATAATTACCAGTTATTCATATCATTCGATTCTCAATTATCTCTATTCAATCAAGCAATCACGCGATTAGAATAATCATATCATTCGATTCTCAATTATCTCTATTCAATCAAGCAATCACGCGATTAGAATACAATAAATTCATTATCATTCAATATAGAAGTTTCTCGATAAGAAACTCTATTGGTCAATCGCAATTCTAAGATGTGCAATTGTGTACGAATTGCATATATTAGTACGGCGATACAATTTATTTTTTACTCACTTTTTATCGAGCAGTCATTAGAGAAAGTTTATTTCAAAATTCGAAAATTTAGAAAAAGTTTAGATAATAAAATTTACACGGTTAAAAATAATAAATACAAATAAAATCAGTTAGTGCTTATGAACTTAAAATAATTAATATAGAACGCATAACGAATAAATATCATTAAGTTAATTAAACTGTAAATAAATTAACATTAAATTAAATAAATAATTAAATTAGAAATAAGTTAATAGAAATTGGTTTAATAAATTAGTTAAAATTATTAACAGTGTTTCATTAATAAACAGTGTCTGTTTAATATAAGTGTTGGTGGTTTAAATAATTGTTAACAAACAAACAACAAGTACTACATGGGCCTCCACAATTTATTCTGGTTCGTGAATTTTCACCACGGTTCATTCCCAAAACAATTGGGAAGAGAAACTAAAAAAAATTTTGTGCTTGTACCAGAAGGTTTGAGGTCTAAGCACGAAAAAATTTAAATATTTTACCCTTGGTTTCTATGTACTGTCCAATCCGTAACCACCTTTTCCTTCGGGAGTAACCTATTAATAAGGTTTTAAGCCCATCCACTCTTTTATTATTCCTAGTTTTACAATGTTTTTATTAATATTTAATCTAACGTCAAATTTACTGTAAAGCTCATTATCAACTAATACGGTATTTTCTTCTTCCTCATTATAAATTTTTTATCCTCTTTAATATTTTCCTTAAATTCAACTGCCTCCTTGAGTTAGTTGTATACTTCAATAGCTCTTATTACTTCATCTTTCTGTACTACTTCATAATTATAGTCTAATTCTTTATCAGCTACATCTACTTTCTGATTACAATTTCAGTATCTTCAGAACTAAAAAGCAGGATAGATTTGAAAACGAATTAAGTAATAAGATATCATCAGTTGTTTTAATTTCTTTTTTATCCTTTACTTACTGAACTGTTCATACCTAAATTTTTTAAATATGTTTTTGAATCTTTGTTTTTTCTTCGTTATGCTATTAACTATACTTTCGTTTTCGGTATTAGTTTTCCTCTCCATTCTAAATACTTCCTCCTTTTTTTATTTTCTACTGTCGAATTTTTAAATGCGCTACTTTTAGTTTGTGTAGCTTGTACTAGCTTTACTAAATCTAACTTTACTTTATTTAAACTTACTTCAACTCGAGGCAACTTTCGAATCGACTTTACGCCCATTGTTTTGAGTTTGGAATGAATTCGGTTAATCATTCATTCCTTCTTCGTTTTACGATTGTAATGTACTTGCGGCCTCAAAATTCTTTTTTTTTTTTTTTTTTTTTGTAATTTAACAAGATAGTTTGTTAATTTACAACTGAAACTAGCCAGGCCCGGCCAACCATCAATTTTCAATTCTATTCTTACGATCTATTTATATGAGTTTTAGATCACCCAATGGATCCTTAAAACTTTTTTCTAAGTGTTGTTCTTATCGAGCTTGTATATGTACTCGTGGTTTAATTTAACTTATTAAGTCTGATGGTTTTTTCCGTTTTAAACGTCTTACATGATTTTTTTCCGTTTTCAACGTCCACTACTTCGTTATTAATGTGATTTGAAATTCTATTGTGATGTTTTATTGCAAATCTGTTGATTTCATTCTCAACTGATTCGACGTGTAAGTCTCTATGCAGGTCAATGTTTCGTACAAACCATGGTGCTTGTACCATGTTGCGAAGTACTTTATTTTGAAATCTTTGCACTTTTAAAATGTGACACTTACTGGCACAACCCCAGAGTTGGATTCCATACAGCCAAATCGGTTTTAACATCTGGTTGTATATTAGAATCTTGTTCGTTATGGACAGTTTTGATTTCCTTCCAACTAGCCAATATAATTTACTATATTTTAGATTTAATTCTCTAAGTTTGATTTTTATATGCTCGTTCCATTTTAATTTTGTGTCCAAGGTCATACCTAAGTATTTCACTGATGATGCTTGTGGTATGATTTTATTATTTAGCGTTAGCGGAATATTATTTGTGGATTTATTTGTGAAGTTTATGTGCGTTGATTTTGAGTCATTTATTTTCAATAGCCATTTATTTGACCATTCCTGTAATATATTGTTTGCCTTTTGGAGTTTTATATTGCTTACAGTTTCGTCAGTGTCTGTAGCCAGCATGGCAGTATCGTCGGCGAATGTTGCTACTTGAACTTCTACTGGTGTTGGTAGGTCACATGTATACAGTAGATACAACATGGGCCCCAATATGCTTCCTTGAGGTACTCCTGCTTTTATCTCTATTAGGTCGGAGTAATCTTCTTCTTGCTTTACTCTGAAGTATCTACCTTTTAGGTATGATGTTAAGAATTCAACATACTGTGCTGGTAATATATTTTTAAGTTTGTGGATAAGACCATCATGCCACACCTTATCGAATGCCTGGGCAATATCGATAAAGACTGCAGAACAAACTTGTTTGCCTTCTAGGGCTTGCTCTATCATGTTTGTAATGCGATGGATCTGATCAATCGTTGAGTGACATTCTCTAAACCCAAATTGGAAATCTGGAATGATGTTCTTGTTTTCCAGGATAGGCTTGATGTTTTCCAGCAATAGCTTTTCCACGACTTTGGATATTATCGGAAGTAGCGAGATTGGACGATATGCACTTACATCATTATGTGGTTTGCCTGGTTTGTGCAACATTATTACTTCTGCTACTTTCCAAATGTCAGGATAATGTTTCAACCTAAAAGAAGCATAAATTAATTGAGACAACATAACTATACCTTTTTTTGGCAACTGGTTTAAGATTTCAGCTGTAATTAAATCATAGCCTGGTGCTTTTTTCTTGTTAAAGCTTTGTTTTAACACTTTTTTAACTGTACGAGGTGTAACTAACTTAATGTTTTCGTAGGTTACATTATCATTTTGTGATGTCAGCGTATGTCCAGGATTTATATTTGGCGTAAACACTTTTGCCAGGTGTTTTCCAAATTCATCTGCTTTGTCTTTATTACTTTTGGCCCAAGTCCCATCGATCCTTTTTATTGGTGGTTTGTGATTTATTTGATTATTTATCTTTTTCGTGGCTTTCCAAAAGCCACTCAAAATTCTGTCTATATAGATATGTTAACATTTTATGTCCGTTTCGTCCGCACCATTCGCATAGGATACCAATTCCGTTATCAACTTTATTATAATTGTTAGTCCCTTTTTCAATTGCATGAACGCCCATTGTTTTGAGTTTGGAATGAATTCGGTTAATCATTCATTCCTTCTTCGTTTTACGATTGTAATGTACTTGCGGCCTCAAAATTCTGTCTATATAGATATGTTAACATTTTATATCCGTTTCGTCCGCAACATTCGCATAGGATACCAATTCCGTTATCAACTTTATTATAATTGTTAGTCCCTTTGGACTGGACGAAACGGACATATCGGAGCGTTACTCCCCGCTTGCAACTTGCGAACGTCTACATTGCGTATAATCATGTCTCCTCATTCCATACATTGAGAAAATTCTTAAACCGTTCCTGTTACCCTCATTTGTCCTGTTACGGCAATCTCGGCTAATGTGACCTACTTTTCCGCATTTAAAACATTTTAAATTCGATTTTCGATTTATCCCCCTATTTTCAAAAGCCGTACTGTTATTATTAGATGTGTTAGTATTATAATTAATCTTATCATTATTAAATAAGTTATTACTTCCTGAAGCATTCCCTAATTTATTGCTTTATTACTGTTACTATTTTTCGGTTTATTATGGGTGTAAGTATTAGTAAAGTTTTTAGTGGCTTGTAAATTTTGAGGGTTAAAATGCGTGTCAAGTTTTTCCGTCAACATTACTATCAGTTGGTCTCCCGGGCCGACTTGATTATTTATTGAAGTGTTATTGGTAATTGTCCAACCCCTAAACATAAGGGCTATTATATGCTGCGTTGCACCTCCTATAAAAAGTCTTAAATTTTCGGGGTTCTTAAAAAGCAGATATTGCATAACTTGTCCTGAGCGTAATCCCCCTAAAAATATGCGATTCGCATTAATTTTCATTTCATTTATCAGCGCTTTACCTTCATGCTATTACTGCTCATTTACTCTGGTTTTTTACCCAGCTAACCTCTCCGCTATCCTTTCGCCGAATAATTCAATTATTTCATCTTCCAATTGATACGTATTCAGAAACTAATGTAGCAATATCTTTACTCTGTAAGAAATAATGGCTTAGAATGCTGTATAAAATTAATAATTAATAGTTTGTAATCAAACAATTAATTATTTTCAATCATTAAGATCGAATGATCAATATTTAATTTTGATTGGTTGTCGCAGTGTGTAATCGGTGCAAGTGTTCTTTTCGGTGCAATTGTAATCGGTGCAATTGTTGAATTGCAACAATTATAAATTGTGATTCCCAAAAATATAAAATCATTCGATAAAGATCAGCCGTGTGTTAAGTTCAACATTCAAAGAATTTAAAAATAAAATCAGTTCTCTAAAAATAAAATAAGTTTCTTTAAAATTAAAATTAGTTTTTTATATCAGTTTCAAAAAATTAAAAATTAGTTTTTATATTAAAATATTGTAATTTAAAACTATTTTATTTAATATAAATAAAATAGTTTTAAATTACAATAAGTGTGTTATATAAGTTAAATAAATAGTTATAAACATAGACTAAAATAAAAGTCTTTTTTATTATAAAAATACAAAGAAAAATGTATGGTAGCGTGAATATACTACCTACAATTAGTGAATAGAAATATATAGAAACTGCTAAAAAAATATAAAAAAACTATAACATTTTAAATAAATTTTGGGACGATCTTAAAATTACGTACGATTTATTTCTCTTATTAAAAAATTGATCTTTATCTCGATTTCAACAAAACACGAATATGTCTACGAGTACGCGAATATGTCTAAGAGTACTGAAAACGACGCAAAAATAGACTCAGTCCGTGTCAGATTACCACCTTTTTGACCGCGAATGCAGCCACCTGGTTCATACAAGCCGAAGCTTAGTTCCAGTCGTATAGGGTGGCCAACGAGGATACAAAATATTATTTAATAATTGCCGCACTTCCTCCAGAATCCTGTGACTCTATTATAAATATTCTCGCAAGCCCGCCAGACACTAATCGTTATGAAAGCGTAAAATCCATGCTCATTAACCGACACCCGATTTCGAAAACGAAGCGACTCGAACCTAATAGCAAAAGCCGTTATAGGTGATCGAAGCCCTTCTGAATTATTTTATCGGCCTCGTCAGCCAATTCGTTAAATGGCTTGGCGACAAGCCACTTAACGAATTGGCTGACGAGGCCGATAAAATACAGGAAGGGAAACAAAACTCGTGCATTTACGCGATCGCCGGAACGTCAGCGAATGAAAATTTAAAAACAACAAACTCGCCCACATCCGATTTCGACCCAAGTTTGGCGCGAATCGAAGCGATGGTAGCAAAACTCTATTCTCTAATAATAAGTAAGTCATTCCACGAAATTATTGTCCATTTAGACTACGCAGTAACACTCGAAACGCAAGAAGAGCTCGTTCTCCGCCCACTTAGTCCACCACGAACACTCTATTCTGGTACCACAGGAAATTCGGGGACAAAGCGACGAAATGTGCGTGTACACGGAAGGTAAAAAATTCAGTAACAAATTCCCAAACTAGTTGAGACACTGCGTGTAGCGGCTACCGGTGCCAACAAATTCACTAGCCGCCTCTTTGTCCGTGATGATTCAAATGACATTGCAATTTTGGTCGACACGGGCGCCAATTTATCGGTTCTGCCGTGTAAATCAAAAACAACAAAAAACAAAACCTCATTTTTCAAGTTTCCGCAGCAAATGGTACCGCCATTAAAACGTTCGACACTAGAATACTAACATTAAACCTCGGATTCCGATGAAAGTTCGTACACGAATTCATATTAGCCGACAACGACCGAGTCATCATCGGTGGAGATATTTTAAACAAATACAGTCTCGTGGTCGATCTTAAGAATCTTCGAATCATTGATCCGCTCACAAGCTTATCCATTACCGCGTTGTCCACCGCGTCCGACACGCCGACACAGAAAATCGACGTAAATAAAAACGAATTCTAGGAACTCTTGTCAACGTTTCTGAACTCACTCAACTACCCAACTATTTCAAAGAGGTCAAACATTCAGTCGTTCACCATAAAGCGACTAAGAACCAACTTCCGTTCTGAAAACCGTGCCGTTTAGATCTGACTCGACATGACGCCGCAAAGAAAGAGTTTGAGTAGAACTTCGCTTCATATGATTTGCAAGAACAACGGAGATTGGCGCACATGCTGCGACTGTCGGCAATTTAACGCAGCCACCATTCCGGATCGATATCCCATTCCGCATATTCAAAATTTTACAATGTACTTGGATGGTGCCAAAATTTTGTTAAAAAATCGACCTGGTCCGATCGTATCATCTGATACCGGTCGCGAATGAGGATATACTTAAAACAGCAATGACACCGCCATTCAGATTATTTGAATTCCGGCGAATGCCATTCGGTTTTCGCTACGCCGCACAAACTTTCCAACGCTTCATGAATGAGGTTTGCCGTGGACTCGAATTCGTATTCGTCTATAGTGATGACATCTTCATCGCATCTGCCGACTTAAAAACGCATAAGGACCATCGTCGCCAATTGAGCCACCACATTACTGAACATGGTATATCTCCTATGGAAGACAAGGTGGAAAGCATAAAAAGTTTTCCAACTCCAACTTCAATTAGACTAGTTCAACGCTTTATAGGCATGGTAAACTACTACCACCGTTTCATTCCAAAGTTGGCTGAATTCCTTGCTCCGATATATGCGTACCTAGCACAGATCACTAAAAACAAAAAGAAAAACGAAATGTGCGTGTACACGGAAGTTGCCAGAGGAACTCAACACCGCATTTCAACAAGTGAAAACAGCATTGGCTAACACCACCATGCTCGCGCACCCACAACCTGGCAGAAAACTCGTTATCGACGCATCTGATATCGCTTTAGGAGCGGTATTACAGCAATCAACAAAACAGGGATGACAACCACTCGCGTTTTTCTCGCGCAAACTTTCACTATCCGAAGATAAATATTCCGCGTTCGATAGCTAATTATTTGCGATCTATCTGTCGATCAAGCATTTCCGTTATTCAATCGAAGGGCGGGAACTTACGATTTTCACAGATCATAAGCCAGTAGTTAACGCAATTTGTTCAAAAACGGATCGTAGCCCTCGACAAACTCGTCACCTCGATTATATTGTGCAATTTATAACCGACATTCAACACATTTCTGGTAGAGACAATGTCGTAGCAGTCTCTCGAGTTTTCCAGGAATCGCACCGTTAGATTTCGATAGTTTTGTCTTGAAAAAGATCCCCAACTTCAGAAAAACGATACCGAACTTATGAAACTGTTAGAAAAACCAGATCCTCAATTAAGGTACAGGTGGCAGATCTGAAAATATATTGTGAGGTATCAGCAAATAAAAACAGACTGTATATACCAGAGTGTCTACGACGAGTGGTTTTTAATGCATTACACAATTTGCCTCAGCCTGAAATTCGGGCACCCAGAAAATTGCTCGCGTCCAGGTATTTTTAGCCAAACACAAATCGTGACTCGAACATTTGGTTTAAGGTTTGCCTTCCGTGCCAAAGGAACAAAGTTCATCGTCATACAAAATCATCACACGCGCCTTTGACATGCCTCACGATAGATTCGAACACATCCACATGGATTTATTTAGTAGGTCCGTTTCCAGTTTCCGGTGGAAACACATATATTTTAACTATTGTCCATATAGCATACGCTTCAGATCCGTTGGACTGAAGCGTATGCTATATCGGACATGCCAGCCGCAACCATTGCAAAAGCATTCATAATCCATTACGGTTCACGATCCGGCGAATCAAGGCGCGCAGTTCGAAGCCAAACTCTTTGAGGAGTTACGTAAACTTTTAGGAATTTTCCGAACTCGAACCACTCCCTACCATCCCCAGTCGCACGGACGCGTAGAGCGATTTCACCGTCAGTTAAAGGATACCCTACGAGCACACGGTAGTAACAACAATTAGCACTTAGAGTTATCACTAGTTCTCCTTGGCGTTCGCTCCGCCGTAAAAGAAGACATGCAGTGCTCTGCCGCAGAACTCGTGTACGGGCAAACACTTAAATTACGTGGGGAGTTTTTCGTCGAGTCCAAGACCGAATTGCCAGACTCAAACGTCCCAATTACCAAATTACGCGAGAATACGAGAAGCTTGATTCCGACTCCTACACGTAAAGCTGATAAACGCTGTATTTTTGCTCAGAAAGAGCTTCAATTTTTGCTCAGAAAGAGCTTTTCATTCGTCGATGATGATTTGACAAAATCAAATCATCATCGACGAATGAATTACCAAGGGTTTTTTCACTTATTTAAACGAATGTAGAAGTGATCTTTTGATTTCTCTAGTCCAGAATATACCTTCTGTGTTTTTACGTAATTGTGATGTTCCTTTACATACTGTCCTCTCTAGCATGTTCAATATTTCTCTCAAAGCGGGATGCTTTCCACAAATATGGAAGAGTTCTTTTATTGTGCCTTTCTTCAAATCAGGCAGAAAAAATTAAATTGAGAATTACAGAGGCATTTGCAAACAATCTGCTATTCCGAAGGTATTTGGTGTTTGTTACAGAGTTTTTATATTTTCAATGTAAGTTTTCAATTATCTGTAGTAACATTGTCTTATGAAAAAGGGATCTGTTTAATAAAACAATAGGAAATAATACCTCTACCCAACTGTCGACGTTTGGATAACTACCCAAACGGTGACAGTCCTTAAGGAGATAGGTACCTTAAGGACTAGTACCTTGTCAATCTCCTGTCCTTTAGTGAAGTCCGTGTCCATCATGTTATCTGTATTAAGGGCTGCTGGTGACCTATCCCTTAAGGAGATAGGTCGCTAGCAGCCACTGTCGACGTTTGGGTAGATATCGCTACCCGGATTTCTTCTTCTATCCCTACCCGTATTTCTTCTTCTCCTTTCTTCTTGCAAATGCGTAAAGTGATTGTTATACCTGATCCCAGGTAAAACAAAGACTGCCCCTAACACGGCGAACAGACCTGTATGCAAACTCGACCAAGCTTCCCAATTGGTAAAGACCAATTGGTCGACCTGTTTATACCACTGCGTCATTCAGTAAAAACCAAATGGTGTATTAGATAATATAAGGCACCACGTGAAGGTGAGAGATGGAATTGAAGAAAGATTGTTTATCCCAGAACAGAAAGAGAATTCATAGAATCGACAACCCTTCCCCGTAGCCCAGCTGATATAAGTTACTTTCTTTATTTGTTACGCTTGTTCTAAGCAACATTATATCATTATACGATTCATCCTGACTAAAATGATTTTGAACTATTGGAGCATATGGTACTTGTGACGCTTGTCGTAAATTGGAAATTCTATATTATACATATTCCAATGGTGGATTTGGTGTAGAGTTTAATTTGTCATTCTTATTGATATCAGATGGTCCAGCAAGTTGGAAATTAAAAGATGGTGGCTTATGTGTTTGCAGCATCGTCGTATTTTATTTATTGTTTTTGAAAATTTTCGCAAAGATTTACTAAAACCAGAAATAAATGCTTTAGATTTGTTTCCCGACATTAACGCATTATTGATTCATATAAAATACAACCCGACATTAACAACTACAGACTATCTAAAATACAACCGAAAAAAAATGGAGTCACTAATAATTAAAATAAATTTCAAAAAAAAAGTTAATAAAAATATAACCCAAAAAAAATTACAATTAAATGTGAAGAAATGGTTTTACTTTATATTTTTGTATTTTATTGTATATAAAAAAAAAATAGCAAAAAAAAACCTCAACGTGTTCATATAGACTATATTTTTAAAAAAAGAGTTTTTTTGTAAGCTAATTAGAATTTAAAAAATTTTTAAGAAAAGAAACATCAATCTTACTAATTTTTTGAACAAAAAATCAAAAAGATGATTTTTGTATATTTCTTTTACCACATATATATTTAAATTTGAAAGAAGTAATTTTATTCTTATTAAATTTGTATTCAAAAAAAAATTTTATAATAAGTTTAAAATTAATAAACAGGACGTATTGAAAAATAATAAAACTGATTATTAATTTGAAATGTTATTTACAAACGCCGTATTTTTAAATTTTTTTTGATAGATATCATGGATAATATAATTTCTAATTTTTTGATAATTATTATAGATATAAAAAAAATTAATTGACTGTGTTGTTGTTGTGGTTGTTGTTGCTGTTGTTGTTGTTGATGATATTGTTGAATTCTTTCGGTCCTGCTTATTTTATCTGTCTTACTATTTGTTTTTGTCTAGTAGTCATTTGTCAGTTATATTTTTTATTCTTAGCTAGGCTTGGCTAGGCTTAAAAAAAGCCTGTAAGCCACCTTATTAGGCAAAGCCTGAAAGGTTAAAAGATGTCTAATAAAAATACTGAACAAAATTTTACCAATGCTTTTCGTTCTTTGTCAGTGTTCTTCTTTCTGCTCCAGTGTTCTTTTTTCAAACACGTAATTTTGAAATCTGCTCGGGCGCCAGTATTATATTAATATAATATTAATATGATGATATGTCAGTGTTATATTAATATAATACTATGTTGTTTGTTAATACCATATTTTATATAATACACAGAACTTGACTTCTGAAATTAATTAGAACTTTTTGACTCCGCTTAAAATTCCCTTTATTAATGATTTTTCATATTGTTTCTTTTTTCTTAAATCTAAATTACAAGTGAGATGAGCAAAAAAAAGAGTTACAATTAGACAATTGACCAATTACTTTTCAGGATAAATTGAAATATTAGACAATGAGTAATTTACGTAAAAAAAGAGAACATTGAAATTTGAATTATTGAAAATTGTCGCAACATACTCCCCGCCGTTAAGGGCAGCGTTAATTAACTATCACTAAAAAATTTAACAAGTTTTGCAATTGGTCTTTTGATTATCTTCTTTGCTGTTTTCAAACTGATGACACGAATGAAATTATCTGATCCTCGATGAACTTCGCATACTCTACCAAGTGCCCACATAGTAAGTTTTATCGGAAGATTATCTTCCTTTATTATAACCATATCTCCAACCGTTGAGTTTTCTTTTTGCAATAACCATTTTTTGCGTTGTTGTAAGTTATTGAGATAATCAAACTGCCAACGTATCCAAAAATGTTTAGTCATCTTTGTAATGTGATTCCATCTTTGACGTGGAGTGATATTTTGATCTATAAAATTTGGATCAGGTAACGCAACTAACGGTGTACCAATAATGAAATGACTTGGCGTTAAAACATCAATACTATCAATGTCATTTTCATTGATCGGCACTAATAGACGCGAATTCAATTGAGCCTCAATTTGCGCAAACATAGTTGCAAATTCTTCAAACGTTAATTTTTTAGCAGCTACTACGCGTTTCAGATGAAATTTGACCAAAGACCACCAAAATGTGGAGCCATACGCCATTCTATTGAATTTTAAGTCAAAGTCATTCTATTGAATTTTAAGATGGTGGAATCATACGCCATTCTATTGAATTTTAAGTCAAAAAAGTTGCAATTGACTCAAGATTTTTATGAAAACTTTTATACAGTTCAGCAAGTTGTCCTTTGGACCCACAAAATTGGTGCCATTATCGCTACAAATTGTTGTCAGTATACCACGACGACTAATAAATTTTCTGAACGCAGCAATAAACGCATCTGACGACAAATTACTTACCAGTTCTAAATGAACTGCTTTTGCGCTTAAACATACAAATAATGATAAATACGCTTTGTCAACCTTTGGCTTTCTCACCTTGTGCCACAAATAGGCAAATTGACCAGCATAATCTAATCCAATATGCTGAAACGTTTTACTCTTTCAACAGGTAACTGAGCCATCATTTGTTGATTTATTGCTGATTTATACCTGGTACAGATTACACAATTTCTAATTTCAAATTTTACAGCATTACGACATCCAATTATCCAGTATTTTGGTCGATTTATATTAATCAATAGAGACGGTCCAGTATGAAGATGTTTAATATGCAATATGCAGATAGTACTTAATTATTAATTTACCAAAAATTTGATTCTTTGGAATTATATATGGATGCTTTGGATCATATGAGCAAGTTGAATTTTTTATTCTTTCTAATACTCGAATAATATTAAATTGATCCAAGAACGGAGACAGACTAAATATTTTACTGCTTTTTGGCAACGATTTATTTTGTTTTAGTAAGCATCGTTCATGACCGAATTCTTTAAATTGAACCACCCTATACAACCATGCATTATTGAATTCTTGAGATGTAATAAACCAACTATATTGGTTTTTTTAATTATAAAATCTTTTACAATAACATATGATTCTAACTATTTTCATTATAGATGAAAATTTCCCAAATAGTAATTCGATTGTACTATTACCTGTTTCATTCAACACAAAAGTATTAGCTACAATTTTCCTTTCTTCACTTGAAACAATATTTACATCTGCTACTGATGTTAAATATTGCCATTTTGATGAGTCATCTTTTAACAATTGCGGTCCATGCCACCAACTTGAATTAACAGATTCTCAAGTAAAATACCTCGTGGTGCACAATCTGACTTATAAGTAACATGCTTCCAATTTGATGACGGTAAAATATCAATAATCTGAGCAAATCGATTAGCTACAAAAGGTTTTAGTTTTTTTGGATGCGAATCAATCCAAGCTAACACAACAGCTCAGTCAGTAAATGAATTTTTACATTATTTAACTACAAAGTTTTGAAAGCAAATTGAAATAACTTCGATAGCAAATGAGCACCGCAAACTTCTAATCTAGGTATTCACAAAATTTTAAGTGGAGCTACTTTAGTTTTTGCTGTTAGTAGCTTGACACCAACATATTACCACTATCAATACATTTTATATAAATTGATGCTGCATAGGCCTTTTCAGACGCATCTCAAAATCCGACCAATTCAACTTTAGCATCACCTGTTCTCACCCATCTTGGTATCTTTAATTTTTCAAATTCCATGAATCCATTCCGTAACTTATTAGCAATAGCACCAGGCAATTCATCGTTCCAATCAAACTTTTGCAGCAATAACTCTTGAAATATAATTTTAACACCAATAATACAAGGTGACAAAAAACTCATAGGGTCAAAGATTTTTGATACCTCTGATAGAATGGTTCTTTTGGTACATTTAATTTCATGGTTCATATTCACTTTGAATGTAAAATAATCTTCATTTGGCTCTCAATATAATCCTAATACTTTTACCGATGTTTGATCTTCATTAAAACTTATCATATTATTTGCATTTTCTTTACCAATTCATTTCATTAATTCTTGCGAATTTGACACCTATTTTCTTAATGGAAAAGCTTTTTTATATAAAATTTGTGATACATCTTTTTGTAACTTAAATGCATTTTAAATAACTAAATGAAATTGTCCACGTAAAAATTATTTATATTGCATCTGCTGCTATAGGATGGGAATGTTGAGCTTGAATACCAGCTTCTTTTAGGCATCTTGTAGCTGAAAATGGTGCACTTGATGTACCATACGTAACAGTTTTTAATCTATAATGTTTGATTGGTAACTGCTCATTTTCCCTCCAGATTATACGTAGATAATCGGCATCTTTTTTTAATACTTTAACTTGTCTATACATCTTTTGGATATCTCTGCAAAGTGCAATTTTATATAATCTAAACTTTAATAAAAATGTTTGTAAATCATTTTGAATTGTTGGTCCAACTGCCAACTTTTGATTTAATGAAACTCCTGATTTGGTTTTATTATAGTACATACAATAAAGTATTACTTTACTAATTTTTTAAAATATAAAAATGAATTATTGCTTTTACAATTTTTAAAACCCATATAAATTATTGTGATACACACTATAATTTATTTTTGTGTATGCCAATATAATTTTATTTTCAATTTATCAAACACTTCAACGCGACAAAAAAATCTTCAATTTCTCCTTTTCGAATTTTCTATGCGTTTCAAATTCTTGCCCGTTCCAATTTCTCAATTCGCTTTGTTATTAGTAGTTTTTTGAGAAACCATTAAATATTGGGAATTTGAGAACGCAAAATTTGAGAACCACAAAATATCGAAATGAGAATGCCTTCAGCTCCTGAATAATCCCAAAATAGAGGCACTAGCCTCATTTGTATCGGATGCAATGCCGACCACTTGCAACTTTGACTTCCCTTTCAAAGTCGTAATTAGTGAACGCAGTGACTGGCAGTCAAGGCTTCATGAATAAGAATGGGATGCATCCGTCTGGTTCATATACGGTTCCCGAACGACAGAGAGAACGGGTGCCGGGATCAAAGGCCCAAACTTCTCTGCATCGCTACCACTCGGCAAAGAAGCCACAATCTTTCAAGCCGAACTGATCGCGGTAGATCTGTGTGTCCAAGAGAATCTTAGGATAGCACAACGTAATAAAACAATTCACATTCTTTCAGACAGTCAAGCTGTTCTCAAAGCTCTAGTCTCCCACAGGCAGGAGTCAATACTGGTCTGGGAATGTCTCCAAAAACTCATTACACTGGCAAAGAGGAACTGTGTCACCTTAATGTGGGTGCCAGGGCACATAGGAGTCGCTGGAAATGAAGAGGCAGACCGCCTTGCTAAAAATGGTTCAAAAACAAAACTAATTGGGCCAGAACCATTCTGCGGCAAACCAAGAGGACACTCCAAATTAGTACTCGACAGATGGATAGAGCAAGAGCATAGTCTCTACTGGGGCAAACTCCCTAAACTCACGATATCCAAGAAATTTATCACACCAAATAGAATCAAGGTGGATAAACTATTAAACCTCAGCAAAAAGGACATTCGTACCTTAATAGGTCTCATGACTGGGCATAGCCCAGTACTCTACCACCTCAAGAAAATGGGACTGGCTGAGGAGGACAGTTGTCGCCTCTGTCACAATGACTGGGAAACAACGGAACACCTTCTATGCTACTGCGAAGCAGCTGCAAGAAGAAGACTCAATCATCTAGGAAAGGATATTCTCACCACAGATGAACTCGCCAATATGGCTCCCGAATCCATATTAAGGTTCTATCGTTCTCTTAATATGGGCTAGGGAGAAAGGGGCAGTAAACGCACAATAGATCTGAAGGTCATAGTGCTCTCTTCCGTTTCCCAAAAAAAAAAAAAAAGGTGAATAAACTATTAAACCTCAGCAAAAAGGACATTCGTACCTTAATAGGTCTCATGACTGGGCATAGCCCAGTACTCAACCACCTCAAGAAAATGGGACTGGCTGAGGAGGACAGTTGTCGCCTCTGTCATAATGACAGAGAAACAACGGAACACCTTCTATGCTACTGCGAAGCAGAAAGTTCTAAAATCTACTACATTTTTTTTGTTATCTCTTGTACTTGTATTTGGTGTAGAAAATTAGCAAAATTATTTTTATTTAAAACTTCTAAACCGTTCAAAGTTTGCCTATTTTAAAATTTATTTTAATTTTTTTCTGCAACGTCATCTTGTGAACTATTCCAAACTGGACTTTTTTGCAAAGATTTACTAAGACCACAAGTAGATTATTTAGATTTGTTTCCCGCCATTAACGAATTTTTTATTCATCGAAAACACAACCCGACATTAACGACTACAGACCATCTAAAATAGAACTGAAAAAAAAAATTGAGTGATTACTAATTAACATAAATTTCATAAAAAAGTTAATAAAAATATAACCCAAAAAAAAATTACAATTAAATGTGACGAAATGGTTTTACCTTATGTTTTTGTATTTTATGGTATATAAAATACAATGGTATAAAAATACAAAAACATAAAAAAAATTAGCAAAATAAAAAACTTCAATTTTCTTATATTTAAATTTTTTTATAAAAACAAACCTCAACCTTTTTATATTTTAAAAAAAACTGAGGTTTTTTGTAAGCTAATTAGAATTTAAAAAATTTTTAACAAAACAAACATCAATCTTATTAATTTTTTGTAAAAAAAATCAAAAACATGATTGTTGTATATTTTTTTTTACCACAAATATATTTAAATTTGAAAGAAGTAATTTTATTCTTATTAATTTTGTAGTCAAAAAAAAATTTTATAATAAGTTTAAAATTAATAAACAGGACGAATTGAAAAATAATAAAAACTGAACAATCGTCAATTTAGCAAAAACAAAACAAAAATACAGTTTGAAACAATTATTTTTTTTGGCTAATATTCCAACTTATTATTGATTTGAAATGTTATTTACAAACGCTGAATTTTTATATTTTTTTTGATAGTTATCATGGATAATATAATTTCTAATTTTTTGATAATTATTATAGATATAAAAAGAATTAATTGACTGTGTTGTTGTTGTGGTTGTTGTTGCTGTTGTTGTTGTTGATGTTATTGTTGAATTGTCTTAGCCTTTCATGATTCTTTCGGTCCTGCTTCTTTTATCTGTCGTGCTATTTCTATTGGCCTAGTAGTCTTTTGTCAGATTGATTTTTTATTATTAGACGCTTAATTAACAAGGCTTAAAAAAACAGCCTTTAAGCCACCTTATTAGGCAAATTCTCAAAGATTTAATGATGTGTAATAAAAATAGTGATCAAAACTTACTAATGTTTTTCTTTCTTTGTCGTGCCCTTCTTTCTGTGCCAGTTTTCTTCTTTCAAATACGTAGTTTTGAAATCTACTCGGGCGCCAGTGTTATATTAATATAATAATAATATGATGATATGTCAGTGTTATATTAATATAATACTATGTTGTTGGTTTATATCATATTTTATATAATACATAGAACTTGACTTCTGAAATTAATTAGACCTATTTGACTCCGCTTAAAATTCCCTTTATTAAGCCAAGTCTAAATGGTTAGTTAATAAAAACATCTTAATTAATTTGCTGTCAGAATTAGTCTGCCCCAAAATCGAACCCTTATTATACTCAATAAATGCCCTGGTTTCATGTATTAAATTATTTGATCATTTAGTTACTAGAGGGTTATAGTATATATTATAGTATATAAATAAGCGTTTTGGATACTCCGCAGTCTTTATATTTATGTGTTGTCAGCTGAATTTAATTAAAAAATTGGTCGTACATTAGTTTTAATTTTTTCTAATGTCTTCGATGAAAATCTAGTTGCTAGTTATGCTGTGAACGAAGATCTTTATCATCCCGGAATTAATTTGTTGTTTAATATTAATATCTTGTATGAATCAGAATCATATCCTTTAAATTTGAGTTTAAAAATGCTAATTATACTAACATTTGTATAGCATTATGATGGTTTCTTATCTAATAATAATATTACTACTTAGTCTTTGCACTATTAATATTAAAACTTTTGAGTTTTATAATACTATCAATACAACTATTTTTAAATTTGTTCCGGTTATTTTACTCAGAAGTACTGATGGCGATTTTGCCCATGAATAATTTTACAAAAAACTTAAAAATATTAAAAAATAAGGGTTATTGGAAAATTACTACTTAGTATACCGTTAAAATCCGCATTTAAGACTGCATTGAAAAATGCCTATTACGTATATATTAATAATGTGCAAAATAATATTAAGTCATGAAGTGTAGTACGAATAAATTTTGGCAATTCATTAATTCTAAAAATAAAAACAACTTTTTTAGAGGATGTATACTGTAACAATCTAAAATGGATTTGTGATTTTTTCGCGATAATTTTGAACTGTATACAGTTACAGTAGTAATGAATTACCGGGGTTTTTTTCAATTATTTGGACGAATGTAGTGATCTTTTGATTTCTCTAGTCCAGACACTGCATTATATTAATGGTATGCAATCTAATTTCAGTGTTCGCCCTGAGTCAGGTCATCTGACGGTATATCTTCTGTGTTTTTACGTAATTGTGCTATTCCTTTACATACTATCCTCTCGCACATGTTCAATATTTTTCTCAAATCGGGGTGCTTTTCACAAATATGGAAGAGTTCTTTTATTGTACCTATCTTCAAATCAGATGTCTTGATCTAGGCTAGATCCCGAAACTATGGCAGGATTCAGGCGTCTCCCCAATCGTATAGGCCAGCGATGGAATAACTTTAACACGCATGTTACACAGTGACATTCGGCCTAGTTTTCACTGGCACGATCATCCGAAAAATATATTAGACTGTTTAATTGTATTTACTACACAATTAAGAAATTTTTGTTTTAAAGTACATTTTGTATTTAGATATTTTTTTTTGCTGGGAGAAAAATTGTGTATAAGGAAAATAAACATAAAACAAAACTGAACTTTGAAAAAAATATTCTTTTATGATCGAAAATGCAGAGGAAATAGTGAATGAAAGATTCTCTCAATTTTGCCATCTAACTGAAACATTCCAATTTCTTATGGCAACATACTTCATTATTATTAATCAAAAACTTATTAATCAAAAATTTATTAATCAAAAAACGAACAAAGAGAGGCGCTAAAAATAGATAACTTGGAAATGGAAACACTTAAGTTTCAACAAATTGCTGTATGTATTTAAATCTTAAGTTAAATATCACTTGTAATAACTGTGATATGTAAAAACTGCCAATTGGACCTAGAATTGAAAATTTAATTTTATCTGCAGAGAATTCGTTGTCAGATCAATTCAACTCTATGAAGTTAGTTCCTAAAGCGATTTGAACAATGTTTACTCAACATATGAATGCGAACAATTATTTGATTGTATGAAATACGTAAAACTAACGGTAAGAAATCCGCTTGGACATGAAAAGACCGCCGCATGTGTCGGTAGAAAACTTGGATTTATGTTCCACGAATACAAAAACTATCTGCTGAAAAACAAAAGTTACAGCCTTAGTCATAAAATTTTAATAAGCATACATATGATTTTAATATTAAATAATTTCGTATATTATTATAAAAAATATTAAATATATAAGATTTGAGATACTCAAAAAACTATGACGCGTTTGGATTTTTGATTTTTGATATTTTTCAATTTTTACACGGGATACGAAAAAGTTTTGCCATCCTTGGTTCAACTTCGTTCCTATTGAAATTTTCAGAAATGGTAATAGAATATGAAATAAGGACAGTCATCGGAACATTGGGTTTCGCACCGTCCCACCATGCGTACTATAAAGGTAAATCAGTTGAATCCGCACTGCGCGGAATGCAGGTGATCGAAAAAGGTCTCGATTGCAAAAACATGACCTTAGGTATGTTTATTCATATCGAGGGGATGCTCAATAAAGTTAAAATTGATTCAATAATCAAATGTTTGATGAACAGGCGGATAAATCCATGTATTATTAGTGGATTTCTTTCAAGCTAATAAACAGACAATTGATACCGGAATTTGGGGTCCTTCCCAAAGAGGTCAAGCACGTAACGGTACACCACAGTGTGGAATGCTTTCACGCTGGCTGTGGCTACTTGTGATGGACGAGTTTTTGCAGGATCTATCGAAAGCCGGTTACTTTATCATCAGTTATGCAGATGATCTTGCGATACTCACCACTGGTAGATTTGAGTCAATCCTCGCTGAGCTTATGCAGAATTCGTTAAACATTACATGCAGCTGGGTTACAAAAAGCAAACCCAATGTAAACCCGGAAAAACTGATATTTGCGTCTTTACGAATAAACGTAGTAAACCCAGGTTTATACTACCTAAAATAGACAGGGTTAAATTCTTTGGTGTAATTTTAGATAGAAAATTAAATTGGAAATACCACTTCAAAAGTAAAGCTACTACGGATTTTTGGGCATGTAGGGGTGCCATCGGTAAAAAATTGGGATAGTCACCTAACAGTATACAGTGGCTTTACATCGGTGTAGTAGTTCTATTACCATCTACGGATCATTGGTTTGGGGGAAATCCTTAGAAATCGGATCTAACTATAAGATACTGGAAAAAATCCAGCGACAACGCTGTTTTGGTATTACTGTTACATCTACTCGTGCTTTAGAGACTATTTTAAGTATACCGAGAAACAACATTACCCACATGGCAAATTATAAACGCATTATTAACGTTTTGTATTAAGATTTATCGTTTATGATTCGGCGCCGATTTATAAGCGATAAATAAATAATTTGTATGTAGGGATGGGCATTCAGAGATTTACTGTCAACGAATTTTAAAATAAAAAATGGTATTAGTTCAAAAGTGTTTTTAACCTCGAAATCGAAAATATATTTTAAATATTTCTTTCCAAAAGTAAGTACACAGTTATATATATGTTTTTAAATACACGAATACAGTCTATTTACAAAAAATTCTTTCCGAGGGTTGTGTACTCCACAAATTTACCATTCCTAAATAAAATTAAAACAATATTTCCCCTGGTTTTTCGGCTGTCAAAATTAGTTCAAAATATTGTATGTGCGCTTGTGTGTAGCATAGCTTTGTAAAAGGTGTAAACAAGAAAGTTCTTTAATTGTGTTAAAATTAAAACTATTTGTGCTAAAAAATTTAAAAAAAACTATAAGAACTATAAGAAAAGAAATGAAAATATCAATGAAAAATATTACTCATTTTAAATATCTTTAAATGAAAACAAAAAATGAAAATTTCTTTGTACCTTAAGAAAAACGTCAAAAATGGAACCAGGAATAACAATCATTCAGCAACCAGAAATAAAAACTGAAACATCAATTTATTATAATACGAATTATAACACAAATAATTATAATTATCCAGCGACCTTATTAAATTTAGATACACAAAAAAATGTTAAAGCTCGCCCTAAATGGAATGAAAGTCCAGAAGCTCGAGAAAGACGTCTAACTAGAAACGCAGCTAGAATGAGAGAAAAACGATCCCAAGAATCTATAGATGAATATAAGGCGAGATTAGCAAGAAATGCTGAAGCAAATAGAATTCGTAGACAAAATGAAACAGAAGTACAGAGAGCACTGAGACTTATGAAAAATGCTGCAAGACAACGGCTTAGACGTTCAAGTGAAAGTCCTGAAGAACGATCCAAAAGATTATTTAAATCTGCTGAAAGAATGCGACAAGCTAGAGCTAATGCTCCAAAAATTGTCAAACCGCCACTTGCTGATCGTCTTAAAGGATATTAATATTTATAGTTTAAATTTCTGTTAATGTAAAAAAAATTTTTTGTAAAATAAAATTTCAGAAAAATGATTCAAATTTAGTCAGTACTCTCTAAGAATATTTTAATGTTTTGTTATTTATATCAATAAAAAAAAGTTTTTACTTATTTATAAATTGGTAAAACAAAAATAGTTATTAAGAATGTTTTCTGAATCTGAATGTAAAATAAGCATTTTCAGAGTATACTCAATTTTATTAATATAAATATAATTTACTATCCTATGTGCTTCCTGAATTTAAATATTTATAAAAAATAATTTTATTCCCAAAATTATTTTTTATAAATATTTAAATGAAATTTAATGTTAAAGAATTTATATGCGCTACATTTATAGTTCAGAATTGTACAACCATCAAATATTGTCGAATTCCGCATCTACATCCCTACGAGTTTGATAAGTATTAAATTTTATTAAATTGAAAGTTATTTCGAACATGTATTTAAATTATATCAGATATAATACCCCTAGATGACGAACGCTAAATCAAAATATGATATTATGGCGAATAAAACATGGATTTAATAAATTTCGCTCTGTTTTATTCGCCATATTAACATATTCTCATATATGAAAAATACTAAAATTTCTTATTCATGACACTACTCTGTTTATATAAAATATGTGTTTAAAATGATAGGTTTCAAGACTTAAGAACTTATAGTTATTTCTATAACCCCTATTTTGTACTTCCTGGTTTTGTCAAAATTAAATACATATATTAGTTCGATTTTAGTTTGTTTTTGTCATCATATCATACAATTCAATATATTCTTTTATGACTATTATTTTTGGTTTTTCCAATTGTATTTATTTTATTTGTGTATAATATTTTTCCATCTCCATTTTCTATAGTTTTTGTCCCTTTTTCCTTTGTATGAATATCAGAAAACAAAACAAATTATTTAATACTATTTATTTACCTTTTTTTTCTTTTGGATAAAAAGAATAATAATCATTTTACCTTTTAGGTCTCTACTGCAAGACCATAAATATTATGTGTACTATTAAATAACAATTTAAATTTGTCATGTAATTTTCTGCAAACATCTTTCGACCGACGCGACAAAGGAATAGCAAATTCGTAATTTATCATACCCATAAATTCTTATAAAAATCTAAAATAGTTAAAATGAAAAAAGAAAAATAACTATCTATTTCCAAATTTTTAATTCAGAGAACTATTCAAGGAAAATATAGGTACAGCAAATACTATAATACTATTGTTAAATAATCAGAAAATACTAATGTTATTCACTTTTGGGTATACAAAAGAAAAAAAGTAAAAAGACGAAAACAGAGATGAAAATAATTGTTTGTTCAAAAACTATGGAAAATAAATATAGAATTTATTACAATTTTTGTTTCGACATTGTTGATCTCTATATTATTATCTCTGATATAACCAGAGTATGATACTTCTTTTACGAATTTGCTATTTTTTGTCGCCTCGCACGAAAGATGTGTGCAGAAAAATTAATTTACAAATTTAAATTGAATTTTTACATACAGAACTTATTGATATATTAAGTGCGATAATTAAGTATAAATAAGGTAGTTTTATTTGAGATTTCTCTATAAAGAACAGTGAAAACAAAATCATTCAATTAGTTTCAAATTAATTGTGCAAACAATTAACGGGGTAAAAAAGGTAACAAATTTTTTAGTCCTGAAAAGGACTTCTTGTTTGTTACTATATATATATATATATAATATAAATATACTATATATATATATATATATATATATATATATATATATATATATATATATATATATATATATATATATATAAAATTAATTTAATTAATATATATATATATATATATATATATATATATTTGTTTACCAAAACTTGTCTCTTGGACCAACCATCAGTTTATTTTTGAATTCTTAACATATATATATATATATATATTCTTAATATATATATATATATATATATATATATATATATATATATATATATATATATATATATATATATATATATATATATATATATATATATATATATATATATATATATATATATATATATATATATATATATATATATATATATATATATATATATATATATATATATATATATATATATATATTTGTTTACCAAAACTTGTCTCTTGGACCAACCATCAGTTTATTTTTGAATTCTTACCCAGCAATTTTTATAAGTGATTAGTTCACCCATTGGTCAACTAAAAACTAAATTATTTCTGTTATGCAAGTTGTTATTTATCGTCGGTAGTTATAATAAGTCATTTTTATGAAGTATCACCTCTTGGCCACTAAAATTAATTTTTTTTATGTCTTATTCAAAATGATCTTTATCGTCACTAGTTATACTAAGTCATTCGGTCTTTTCCTTTTCAACCTTCAACGTCTGTTTGCGTCCAGTAAGAGCGCCCCCGCGTCTTCATTAATGTGATTCCGTAAGCTATCATGGTGTTGCTTTGCCATTTTTTTAATTTCACATTCGACGTAGTTAATTTTTAGATCTCTGTGTAAGTCTTTGTTCCTGATGTACCAGAGTGCGTTTACCATATTTCTGATAGCTTTGTTTTGAACTCGTTGGATTTAAATTGAATTTTTACATATTAATGCAGCTTTGGCTTGCACATCCCCACAGTTGTATGCCATACTTTAATATTTGATTGTAAACAAGAATTTTATTACTGATATTCAGTTTTGATTTACCACTAATCAGCCAATATATTCTGTTGTATTTCAGGTTGAGTTCGCACAATTTTGTTTTGATATGCTCTTTGCATTTGAGCTTTACATCCAGCGTTATACCTAAATATTTGGGCGTATTCGCATAAGGAACTATATTTCGATTCAGATAGACTGGTCGCACTTTATGTACTCTCCTATTTAGCAATATTATATCAATAGATTTTGAGTCGTTTAATTTTATTTTCCATATGTTTGTCCATTCCTGTATAGCGTTATTTCCTCTGCGTTTTACTACCGGCGTCATCTATACTTATATCTGTAGCTGTCATGGATGTGTTACTACCAGGACATAGCTAGGAGGTCACATGTGTATAAGAGGTAAGGTGTTGGGTCTGGAATGCTTACCTTTGCGGAAAATATATATATATATATATATATATATATATATATATATATATGTATATATATATATATATAAATATATATATATATATATATTTAAATTTAAATAACAATTGTACTATTAAATAACAATTTAAATTTGTCATGTAATTTTCTGCAAACATCTTTCGACCGACGCGACAAAGAAATAGCAAATTCGTAATTTATCATACCCATAAATTCTTATAAAAATCTAAAATAGTTAAAATGAAAAAAGAAAAATAACTATCTATTTTCAAATTTTTAATTCAGAGAACTATTCAAGGAAAATATAAGTACAGCAAATACTATAATACTATTGTTAAATAATCAGAAAATACTAATGTTATTCACTTTTGGGTATATGTAAGATCAAAAATGTTCGTCTTTGAATTGACCTTACATTAACTTTTATATAGTTAAAAAATGAAATTAGTTTTTAATTAAAAAACTAGTCTGTTTTTTTATTTTCTTATTAACTATTTATTTACTTAACTAACTATTTATTTATTTATTTAGTCCAATTAATAATTAAATTATAATATTTATTTATTTATTCTATTTATTGTTTTCAATTAATATATGATTTTTATTTAATTAATTTATTTCACTATAATGTTTCAAAATCAATTTCAATTTTTATTTATTTAATTTTAAATCTTCAATATAAAATTGTACCATTTAATGACCGCGATGATTTTATTTTAACTTTTATTTTTAGCTTTTTATTTTTCCAATATTTCTAATCGACTCAAGACTTAACTGACGACTGATAACAAATCTTGGAATCGCATTCCTAAATATATCATTTAAATGATCTCTAAATGACATCTTTAGAAATGCGATCGACCAATCCGTATTATCAAACGATATCATTCGATTTTTGACTGTTACTTGTCTATTGATCTTTTTATTGTTAAAAAGATTATAATTGAGAATACAGAATTAAATTATAGAATAAATTTTTCGAAATTAAAATTTAACGAATGTAGGACAGGGTGTCACTACATCACCCTCCTCCGAGTGAAACGTAATAATGTATAGGGGTAATGAAAATATTAAAAATTTATATTTTTCTGAAAACTACTCTACGACTTTCTTTAGACGACTTAATGGTAGAAATTCCATAAGGCGGCTTGAGTCTGTCGATTGAAATTGAACGTTCTTTGTCGTTAATTAAAATGATGAAAACTTTTCGTAATCGGCGAGTTACTCGAAAAGGTCCGTCATATGCCGGAGTCAGTGTGGGTTTAATTTTGTCGTTTCTGACAAAAACGAATTCACACTTTTCGAGATTTTTTGGAATAAATATATTTTGTTGTTCCGTCTTACGTGTTGGAGTGGGAAATAAGTTTCTCATTGTGTCGCGAAGTTTTTTAACAAGTACGTTAGTATCAGTTGTATCAGATTTTGAACCTGCGAAAAATTCGCCTGGCAATTTTAGCGTTTGACCGTACACCATTTCAGCTGGTGAACATTGCAGGTCTTCTTTAATGGCGGTGCGAACACCAAGAAGAACCAAAGGTAATTCCAAATTCCAATTTTTGCAGTTACCACGAGCCCGAAGTGCATCTTTTAGTTGGCGGTGGAACCTCTCAACCAAACCGTTAGATTGCGGGTGGTAAGGAGTAGTTCTAGTGCGAAAAACACCTAACAATTGACTTAGCTCTTGAAATAATTTGGCCTCAAATTGAGAGCCTTGGTCCGTTGTCATAGTCGCTGGAATTCCAAATCGTGAGACGTATTGCGTAACAAAAGTTTTGGCGACGGTTGCAGCAGTCATGTCTGGAATCGCGTAAGCTTCCGGCCATCGACTGAAGCGATCTACGATTGTTAAAATGTAAGAGTTTCCATCGGAAACTGGAAAAGGACCCACTAAATCTAAGTGTATGTGTTCGTAACGTGCGTTCGGCATGTCGAAAGTCTCGTGTCGTGATTTTGTGTGACGGTGAATTTTGGTCTTTTGGCACGGTATACAAGCCTTGGACCAATTATTCGTGTCACGATTAATGTTAGGCCAAAAATATCTGGACGCGAGCAATTTTCTGGTTGCTCGTATGCCAGGGTGGGCCAAATTATGAATTGCATTGAACACAACTCGTCTTAAAGGTTGTGGTACGTACGGTCTATTGTTTGTAGTAGACACTTCACAATAAATTACGAGTTCAGGTAATTCAATTTTTTGGAGTTTAAATGACGGTCTTGGATGTGCAAGAAGTTTAGTTAATTCATCGTCATTTTTCTGCTGGTGTGCAATTTTATGTAGATCGTAACTGTCTATGTCTACTGTCGCGATGTCAGCAAAACGAGATAGACTGTCTGCCACTACATTGTCCTTTCCAGCGATGTGTCGAATGTCTGTTGTGAACTGTGCGATGTAATCGAGATGTCGTGTTTGTCGCGGATTGCGTTCCGTTTTGGAACAAATAGCATTCACCAACGGTTTGTGATCCGTAAAAATAATCAACTCACGTCCCTCGACTGCGTACCTGAAGTGCTTGATTGAAGCGTAGATAGCAAGAAGTTCGCGATCAAACGCTGAGTATTTGGTTTCAGCTTGGGAAAATTTTCGAGATAAAAACGCTAGAGGTTGCCAACGTTGTTTTGTAGGCTGTTGCAGAACAGCCCCTAGCGCGGTATCTGATGCGTCAGTAACTATAGCTAGCTTACCGTCCGCTTGCGGGTGTGCAAGCATAGCGGCATTAGCTAAAGAAGTTTTTACCTGCTGGAATGCAGCATTGAGCTCTTCTGGCCAAGCGAAAATTTTGTTTTTAGTTTTAGTTTTGGTGGCTTGAGCAAGAAATGAATAAATTGGCGCGAGATATTCAGCTAATTTTGGAATGAAGCGATGGTAATAATTGACCATACCAATAAACCGTTGAATTTGACGTATTGATGTCGGTGTTGGAAAATTTGTAATATTTTCTACTTTTTCTTCCGATGGTGTAATACCTTGAGGCGTAATATAGTGACTGAGAAAGTTAAGTTCAGTAACACCGAAAACACATTTCGATGCATTTATCGTAATGCCATATTCCGATAGACGTTGAAACAACTGACGAAGATGACTTTTATGCGTTTTCGCGTCTGGAGATGAGATGAGTATGTCATCAATATAAACAAAAACGAAGTCTAGTCCATGACAAACCTCGTTCATGAATCTCTGAAACGTTTGCGCAGCGTTGCGCAAACCGAATGGCATTCGCCGAAATTCAAATAGACCAAATGGGGTTGTGGTTGCCGTTTTATCAATGTCATTGTCTGCTACGGGTATCAGGTGATACGCACGTACCAGATCAATTTTGGAAAAAATATTAGACCCTTTTAAATGCATGGCAAAGTTTTGAATATGGGGAATTGGATATCTGTCCGGAATAGTAGCTGCGTTAAGTTGTCTATAGTCACCGCATGGACGCCAGTCTTTTTTTTTTTCCGTACCATGTGTAGCGGAGATGAAGCGGTGACGATGACGGCTGACAGATACCCAATTCCACCATCAACTCAAACTCTGTTTTCGCGGCGTCGTGTCGAGTCGGGTCTAGTCGACGCGGTTTTGCAAACGGTAATTGGTTTTTAGTAGCTATATGATGTACCACTGAATGTCGGACATCTTTAAAATAGTTCGGAGGTTGTGTAAGATCAGGAAACTGAGAAAGAAGTTCGGAGTATTCATTTTTAACAACATTAAGTTTAGGCGTCGGTGTGTCGGAGGTAATGGTTAACGTGTTAATAGCTAAATTAGTACTAGGGTCAATTATTTTACTGTTTTTCAGGTCAACAATTAAACCGTATTTCTTTAAAAAATCGGCACCAATTATGGCGCGGTCGATATCGGCTAAAATGAATTGATGAATAAAACTCCTCCGAAGACCAAGATTTAATTTGAGCATTTTTGTACCGAATGTATTAATGATGGTGCCATTGGCGGCGGAAAGCGTAACATCGGGATTTGTTTTAGTTGCATTTAATTTATTCGGTAAAACAGACAAATCTGCACCTGTATCAATTAAAAATATAATATTATTTGCATTATCCCGGACAAAAAGGCGGCTAGTATATTTATTGGCACCGGTAGCCGCTACACGCGGTGCCCCACTTAGTTTGGGTGCTTGTCGGTCTTTTTGTGTTGGCACAGACATTTTTGTGCTTTGTCCCCAAATTTTTTGTGGTACCAGCAAAGTGAGTCAGCTGTGGTTGACGTAGATGAAGCTTTATACGAACGCCGGCTCGTGCTTCGCGATCTCGTTCGCCGGTTTTCATATCGCGGTCGGAAATTGTTCGTGCTTTTGACGTCGAATCTCGCCAGCATCGATTCGATTCGAGCTAACCGAGTGTCGAAATCTGTTGGGTTAGCAATTGTCGACGTGGTTGGTTTCGCGGAAGTCAACGCGTACATGGATGCACCCTGCTGTGCTTCAAATATTTTATCAGCTACATCGGATAAGTCATTAAGTGGCTTGTCGCCTACCGCGGCCAATGCAATATGAATCACCTGTGGTAGCTTCCGTAACCATCATCATCATCATCATCATCATTTAGCACTACAACTCTGTGTGAGTTTTGGCTTTCTTCACAATTTGCTTCCATTCGTTTCTATCCTGAGCAACATTTTTCCAGTTGGAGATACGTAATTTTGAAACATCGTTATTTATATTATCAGACCATCTAGCTCTTGACCTTCCTCTAGCTCTTGGTCCATCTGGTCTAGCTACGAAGATCTTATACTGCGCTCTATTTTCGTTCATTCTGGACACATGTCCAGCCCATCTTAACCGTTGTGCCTTCGAGTATCGCACGATATCTTCATTTTCCATTAATTCATTTAATTCGTTGTTGCTTCTTCTTTCGTATTCTTCATTATTTATTCGTCTTGCGCCAAAAATTTTTCTTAATATCTTTCTTTCAAATATTCTTAAATTATTTTCATCAACAGCTGTCAACGTCCAAACTTCACATCCATGTGTAAGTACTGGACGTATTAAAGTTTTATATATATTTAGCTTAATTTGTCGTGACAGCAGCTTTGACTGTAATAATTTTTTATGCGCAAAATAGCATCTATTTCCTGCTTGAATACGATCTTGGATTGAAAGATGCATGCTGTTATCATTCCTTATAACTGCTCCAAGATACGTAAAGCAACTAACACCTTCAAAGTTATATCTGTTTATTGTTATATTCTGTGGTGATCTTTGATTCTCATTCCTTGACATTTTTAGGTATTTCGTCTTACTTTCATTTATTTTAAGTCCAACTAGTTTTGTTTCTTCCTCTAATACTGTGAATATTTCTACCATGGTTCTGTACCTTCTAGCAACTATTGCAATATCGTCTGCATACGCTATAATTTGATATGATTTCACAAATATATTTCCTCCTTTATCTAATTTTCCGATTGCATGATTTAAAGCCATGTTAAATAATAATGCTGATAAAGCATCGCCCTGTCTAACTCCGGATTTTACATTAAATTCTGATGATGTTTGACCTTGTATCAACACTTTAGCTTTAGTATCTTCAATAGTCAACATTGCTATTTGTACTAATTTTTTTGGTACACCCTGTTTAATTAGTGCTGCTGCTAGCTTATTTCTATGTATACTGTCAAATGCTTGTTTGAAGTCAATAAATATAATATGCAAGTTTTTATTATATTCGTAGCATTTTTCCATGTTTTGTCTCATCAGAAATAATTGGTCAATTGTAGACTTGCCGCTTCTAAATCCACATTGATATTCGCCAAGTATATCTTCAGCATATGGTACAATTCTTTGGTAAATTATGTTCGATAATACTTTATAGGCACAGTTTAATAACATAATTCCTCTATAATTCTCACATGCTGTTTTATCACCTTTTTTGTGAATTGGACATAATAGTCCTACATTCCATTTTTTAGGTAATCTTTCTTCATTCCATATTCTACATATTAATATATGTAATTTTCTGTGAAGAAAGTCACCTCCTTCCTTTATTAATTCAGTAGTTATCGCATCTTCACCTGGTGATTTGTTGTTTTTTAGTTTTGTTATACCAGCTTTTACTTCTTCATAAGATGGTTCCATTACCATGGGTTCTGCAGTGCATATCAAATCTATTTTATCGTGATCATCATTTTGTATATTCAAAACTTCCTCAAAATATTGCTTCCATCTTTTAATAACTTCTTCCTCACTTAATATACGTATACCATCCTTATTTTTTATTACATTTGTTCTTGGCTGGAATCCATTTTTTTCTTTCTTAATACAATTATAAAAGGTCTTCACATTGTACGTATTATACTCCTGCTGAATTTGTATTATTTTATTTTTCAACATTTCGCTTTTCTTCTTTTTACATATCCTAGTAGCTATCAATCTTTTTTGCTTATATTCTTCTCTGTTGTTTCTGGTGTTTCTATGAATCATTTTTATACGTGCTAAATTTTTAATCTTAATTGCATTTTCGCATTCTAGATCAAACCATTCTCTATTTCTTTCCCTAGGTTTTGTTCCAATATTATCCTTTGCTGCTGTTGTTATTGCATTTTGTATTTGTTGCCATTCTTCATCTATATTTGTATTTGCACTTGTTTCATTTTCTAGGTGTTGTTTTATATCATTCTGAAAATTAAATATTACATTTTGATTTTTTAGTTTATCGATATTCCACTTAATTTTTCGTAATCCTTTTTTCTTCACCGTATTTGATATACGTTGACGGATTACAGCTTTGACCATATAGTGATCACTATCACAGTTGGCACCTCTGTATGTTCGTACATCCATGATTGAAGATGCCCTTCTTGATGATATAAGAACATGGTCTATCTGGTTGACTAAGTTGGATCCAGGCATTTTCCAGGTTCCTTTATATATATCTTTTCTATCAAATGCTGTACTTTTAATTTTCAGATTACATGAACTAGCAAACTGGCATAAGCGTTGTCCGTTAGGACTTGTTTCTGTATGTAGCGAGAACTTTCCTGCTACCTGCTGTATATGATCTTCTTTACCAACTTTAGCATTAAAGTCCCCTACTATTAATACTGTATCATATGAGTTGATTTCTTCACATATTTCAGATAGTCTTTCATAAAAAATATCTTTATCGTTATCCTCTGCATCTTCTGTTGGTGCGTATACAGATATTATAGTTATATTATTGAATTTGCCTTTTAACCGCAGGCTGCATATTCTATTATTTACCGGATTAAATTCAATAATATTATTTCTTAATTTTTTGCTTATTATAAAACCAGTTCCATACATGCCAGATCTTTCATTATCTCCACTGTAATATACAGAATAATTTTGTTTTCTTATTGTTCCTTGGTTTTTCCAGCGTATTTCCTGTAACGCAAGCAAATCTAATTTATATTTCATCATTTCATTAGCTACTTCATTCATTTTTCCAGCTTGTAATAACGTTCGTATATTCCATGTTGCAATGTTCAAATCATAGTCCTTATTTCGTTGCCGGGGTCTATATAGGTTTTCATTCCGAATCCGAGGCTCAATTGAAGAGTTCCTAACAATAGTTTTTTTTTACAGTGTAGAGTTGTCAGCTCCACGACCAACCCCCATCTTTGGAGGGCCATGAAGGTTACCTTAGATATTTAGTCTAAGGTGATGTTTTGCTATGGTTATACCGCCAATTCTCGGTCGTCAGAGCCTCATCAGTGTTAAACAGGTTTCACCGTACTTGAAGGTTGAGGTTGACAATTGGTTTGGAGTTAGGCTATATGACGCTTCACAAACCCATGAAACCCGTAACCATAATCTTCTGTAACCATAAGGTTTTAATAATGTCGTCGTTCAAAGTTTTTCCGGCTAGCTGCCGCATGGACCTAAGCAATTCTGACGGGGTTCGGTCACCTATATCGGCTTTAGCGATTAAAGTTTCGAGTCTTTTTGTTTCGGAAATTGAATGACGTTTGATTAATGCGTCTTTTACGCTTTCATAGCGATTTATTGTTGGGGGGTTAGATAAAATATCTATAATAGAATCGCAAGATTCCGACGGTAGTGATCCAATTATTAGGCAATATTTTGTTTCATCATTTGTTATCCTGTATGCCTGGAAATGGGCTTCCGCCTGAATGAACCATGTGGCTGGATTCGCGGGCCAAAAAGGTGGTAAACGGACACGTACCGAGTCTATTTTTGGTTCTTTTGGTGCGGTTGTATTTGTCATATTTGTCTTGGTTGTGTCATTTTCAGAATCGCTCATTGTTAAAATTGTTTTTTTATTAATGATAATTTTCAGAAAAATTAAAAAAAAATCTTCAAAAATAGTATGTATAATTTGTATTTGTACAAAATTAAAAAAATTAAACGTAATTTATGGACAGCCCCAAAATAAAATAAAAATGTTACGTAAATAATGGACCACCCTGTATTACCACAAAAATAAATCGAATGAAATATAAAAATTTTGCTTGAGTGTATGCACAATAGAAATGCGAGTAAATTCAAATCGGAAGAGAACAATAGAAAAAAATGTGTTTGTTGTGCGGAAAGAAAAAAGTTAAAATAGAAATAGTTAAAATAAAATCGAATGTTGCGGGCAAATACGAATAATTATAATTTATTGTAATTTTAAAGTATATGTATGTAATATAAAAATATGATTTTGAATTTTATAGGAATTTATGCTTTTATGTAATATAGATTTATGATTTTATGTAATATATTATGTAATATAATTTAGTAATATAATTAAATATAATGTACAATTTTAAAACGAAAAATTTTAATTTTGTATGTATTTGTTAATTTTTATATTTTAAACTAATTAAATTCAGAATATTGTATGAAAATTTTAAATTTAATTTAAAAAATATGTAAATTTGTAAATAATTTATTTTAATAGAAATTTTTAAACAACAAATTTTAGCAAAATTTAAATTTATTGCGTACACCCATCCCTCGCTTTACGGAAACAATCCGTTCCTGAAAAGTTGTCCGTAAATCGAAATTCCGTAAATCGAGTTTTTTTAAAATGTTTGTACAAATGTGTATGCAAATTTTGTACTATGTACAAATGTGTATGCAAATTTTTTATTTTCCGTAAATCGGTCGTTGTTTGTTTAGTTATCATTCTGGAAATCCAAAAAAAAAAAAAAACTGAAATATTGTAAAATGCAAGGCCTACTAGGTCAGCTTAATATTTTCCGTAAATCGAAATTTCTTTCCGTAAACAGAAACCAAGAATTAATTTTTCAATTCCGTTATAGCGAAATTCCGTAAATCGAGTTTCCGTAAAGCGAGGGATGAGTGTATTTTAAAAAATAATTTTATGAAAATTTTATATTTATAATATTTTTAAAATTTTTTTTAGCAAAATTTTAGATTTATAGAACAAATTTTTTAAAATGATTTTAGTATAATTGCTTAATTTTAAATTTACGAAATTGTAAAATATTACAATGTATACTTTTTAATATAAAATGTTTTTTTTTTAAATCGAATATAATTGGTCTACAATTATAATTTAAAAACAATATAGAAAAAAAATTTTACTTGTTAATCCGCCACGTTGTATATAATGTGTGATGACGTAGATGATCTATGAAGAAAATTCTGGATGCTATGATGAAAAAATTTGATTCTACGATGTACAAAATGCTGGTTGAAATGAGATGACGAAATGATGAAAAAAAAAATGATACTGTTGATTTCGATGATTCAAAAAAAAATGATGTATTCGCTGCTTTTGGTGTTGAAAATGATGAAATGTTGATTTTGAAAAAATTTTACTTTTGAAAATGCTGATGTTTAATAACTGTTTTATACTTTTTTATTCAAAAATTACTGCTTTTTATATGTATATTAAAATTTATCAAAATGAAAATTATATTTTATTAAATGTATGTAATTTTTCAAAAATTATACATATTTATTTTTCACTTTGAATTTTAAAATGTTAATGCATATTTTTACACAAACTTTTCTTTACATGTGAAAAAAAAACCACGTGTTTTAGTGTGCGGGTCACCAATTGTAAGATCAAAAATGTTCGTCTTTGAATTGACCTTACATTAACTTTTATATAGTTAAAAAATGAAATTAGTTTTTAATTAAAAAACTAGTCTGTTTTTTTATTTTCTTATTAACTATTTATTTACTTAACTAACTATTTATTTATTTATTTAGTCCAATTAATAATTAAATTATAATATTTATTTATTTATTCTATTTATTGTTTTCAATTAATATATGATTTTTATTTAATTAATTTATTTCACTATAATGTTTCAAAATCAATTTCAATTTTTATTTATTTAATTTTAAATCTTCAATATAAAATTGTACCATTTAATGACCGCGATGATTTTATTTTAACTTTTATTTTTAGCTTTTTATTTTTCCAATATTTCTAATCGACTCAAGAGGACTTAACTGACGACTGATAACAAATCTTGGAATCGCATTCCTAAATATATCATTTAA